>JAANSN010005196.1:0-12967 GCA_036850665.1 Dicranocentrus wangi | reverse complement strand
TACATACATACCTGCTTCGCTCGCAATGGCGAAGAAAAGTAAAGTTCACTGTATAACGTAGTATAATATGTAACTCCGGATCCCGAATATTTTATACTTGAGCTTGAGTGTTTGCGTTTATGTCAGGGTCTCTTCTGCTCTGTTATTTGTTAGATTGCCAATGCTGCTGATCGGTCATCTTGTTGAGGTTAATATTTGGTAGATTCAAGATTGGGATATTCCGGTCCGGCTCTTCTGGACTGTGTTGGAAAAAGTTGTTGTAATACGTGTCCAAAAGAATCCAGCACGAGTGAGTTGTGCATTTTTGGTATGATATACATAGTACTACAAAAAACAAGCAAGATTATTGCAGCTTGCAACAGGAACTTAGCAATACAGAAGAATAAAGGAAACAACAGACTACTATAGACAGACAGATTGCACAAGAGACAGACACAGAGAACAATTGATGTAAGTCATTTTTTTTCAGTCATCAATCAATTATAGGATTATTGTTTCCCCCTCGGTCTATTACTCTCTATACTGACAGGTGAGGTGAAGGTGACATGACATGGCATCTTATCTCTAATTCTTAAGAGAATTCTACCCAGTCACCAGTAGAATATATTGTTTTTGATAACTGCAACAATCAGCGAGTTTCGAACGGTAGGAGACATCGCACAGGTTTTTTATTAGAAGAGCCGGGAGAAGGTATAAATAGTATAGGTTTTGGGGTTCGTTTTTTTGTGATGTATTATGCATACCTAATCCTAATCAACTTTTGGAGCCTAGGTATGTGGTGAGCAATAAACAGGATATTCAGATTCACAGATCCGAGTAGAAAATTGATTATAACATAACTTCATATGGACACTATATGAACAGGAGCTACGAGCTGTAAATTTTTTAGAGGTGACAAGCAGAACCGGTGCGGTCCTCGCCCGTTTTATTGTATTTTTTGTTGTGGTATAAAGAGATATTGAAAATCGATTTACATTTACACTTGACACTAGTTTTGTGTTTGGTTCGAGCTATCAAGCTATATCAATTGGCTTCAGGTTTGAGAATATTGATAATTCAGCTCTCCCGAGGAGCCCGAGCTAGATTGTAAATATGTGAGATGGTATATTTTTTACTTGTCTTGTTAGCACTTTTAGTTTTTAGCAAAGGTTGAAGGTGGGTTGTTTGTGAGTGTTGTTAAATTGATGTTTAGTTTCTTTTATGTACATAATAATGCCATAATGTGGAGTGGAGTAGAGCCTATTTTTTGAATTATTGATGTTGCGTGTGAGTTTGGTAGGTTTTGAAAAATACTCCATTTAATCAGCTATCGTTTAGATCTTTAAACTTAGGTTAGAGTTTGGGAACAGAAGTTTGTGATAGATTGATGGGGAAGCTTGGGATAATTTTCTGTTGTTACTGTAGGAAGTGGGGAAATGATTTGCATAATTTTTAAATCTTAATTTTGCATTGGGTGCTCTCATTTAATCTAATTTTTAAAATTTTGTTTAGACGAGAGAAGGACTTCAAAAGCATAGTGCTATTGTAAGACCAGCAATATTTGGAATCTTCCGGGCGTGCTACATGCAGCAAGGTTCGTTGAAATATTATAGATGATAAGTGTAAGCAGTTTCCGTTTTGTGTTTAATACCTATTTGTATTTTTTTCAGGATGGGTAAACTAGGACCTAAGTTGCGGATTGGATTTCTGCAATGGATCTCTGTACCTCATGCTATAGTATTGTACATTAGTTTACTTTGCTTACTGTCTAATATTTGTGATACTGTGGATCGAAGTAAGTTCAAATCCTGCGAACAATCCGGCTTTTGCAAGTAAGTTTTGCCAACCTAAAGTATTTTTTCGATTCGAACATGATAAATTCATACTAATAAGTAATTTTTGTTTTGCTTTAGGCGACAAAGGGCTGCGAAAGATGGTTACTCTGACTATAAAGTCGACCTGGCATCCGGTCAGGTATCATCGTCGTCAGATAAAGTCACCTTCAGTGTCGTCAATCCAAACGGTGGCCATAAATTCGTCCTTGATATAATTGCCTATGAAGATGGAATATTCAGGGTGAAAATGAATGAGGAAAGTCCTCTATTTCCAAGATATGAAGTAGAGCACGCACTTTTGCCAGATCTCAAAACTACACGGTGAATTTTATACTACCTTTTCATTTTGTAAGCTTTATTGCGTAGTGGCTTATTGTTTTATATATTTTCCCCAGAATGGAAGTGACGAAAGGAGATGATTCATGGACCTTACAAATTGGGCAGAATTCAGTTGCGAATATCTTTGGCGATCCTTTGAGAATCGATTTCGTATCAAATGGCAAGAAAGCTGCTGTTTTTAATGGAAGAAGTACACTTAAGTTTGAGCATTTAAGAAATAAACCTGATGTGTAAGTTTTAATTTATTGAGAAAAACGCATCACACTTATTACTGGAACGTGTTTGGAATTTTGTCTTTGGATAAGACACACTTTTATTTATTGCAATTGCATGAAGTATTTAGTAATCGTGACTTTAATAAAATGTTTAGAAATGATGAGCCGAAGGAGGAAGAAGGTGACAATCAGGCTCCTGAGCCGTCCATGTGGGAAGAATCTTTTGGAGGAAACACTGATAGCAAGCCTAAAGGTCCTGAATCAATTGGAGTTGATATAGATTTTCCACTCACTCAGTCCCTCTACGGCTTGCCAGAACACGCCGATAGTCATATGCTTAAGGATACAACGTAAAAGAAAAACTAATTTTGATAATGTTGCAAAAAATCGACTCAGGTTTATGATGGGTATATTGGTGATTTACAGGAATGGTGATCCCGTTAGACTGTACAATCTTGATGTATTTGAATACGAGCTTGACAATGTAATGGCACTGTATGGAGCAATTCCATATGTCATTGCGCACAGGTAATTTCATAACGATTTGTGACAATTTATGTAACATGATGGGGAAAAACCAGTAACTGCTTAGTTGCGTATAATATAAAATATACGAAATTCCAATGACCTTAATAAGGAATACCCCGTATGAGAGACTCGAGCAAATGCAAAGTATAAACTATGAGTTTTGAACTTTAAAACTGAAGTAACTATTGTATATGTACTTGTAGCCCTGAACGCACAGTTGGAGTCCTATGGCTTAATGCTGCTGAGACGTGGGTTGATGTAGCTGTTTCCCAAGGTGGATTAGTGGATTCAATTGTAAACCTTGTTGGAGGTATGCCGCCGTGATGAGAAAGCAGAATTGCCGTGTTGTTGATTGCTAACTTTCAGTATTTTGTTCTATTTATATTTATACTGGCTATATTTGGTGTTCATCTCATCGTCAGTTATTCCAATAACGTGGACGATTTTTATTAAAGTAAAGTAGTTGCTTTGAAGTTAAGATTATCTGCTTTATAAATGCTTCATATTAATAGTCAAATGTCAAGTCATGTTTGATCGTGACAGTTTAAGATTCTAATGCTAGTTATTTATGTAGATTTGTCAAATATCTGAATGCTTGAAAGATCATTTAAGGATATATGGGTGTTGGCAATTGGCAATCCTTTGTTGCTTCTTTTGTAATGTCTTTTGGATGATGGTTAATATATCTGCGCTGCTGCACATGGGTTGGAATCGGTCTTTTTTCTTTTTGTAGAGATCATAGTCTATGCCAAGAACTCTGTTGCTAGCTTGTGTCTAACGGCCAGCAAGATTATGGCACCCGGCTTAGTGGGACTTTGTGACACCATAAAGTGTTCAATGAAAAAGAATGGAAGAATATTTAGTGGTTTTATTTTCGTACATAAATTAATTCTAACAATAATTTCCGTTACTGTTAAATGCTAATTTATGTTCTTAATGCAATCAGAAGCTATCAATAATACCTAGTACTTTTGAAGTAAGTGTAGATTAGTAGATGATAATTCGTGTTACAAATGCAGGGTCAGAAGAAAATAAGGAGGGCAGAACGCGATGGATGAGTGAATCAGGTATAATCGACACCTTCTTTTTCATGGGTCCAAAACCAGCCGATGTTATTAGGCAGTATGCTAAAATGAGTGGAACTACTCCCCTTCCTCAAATGTGGGCTATCGGATCTCACCAGTGTAGATGGAACTACAATGACGAGGATGATCTCTTATCTGTTGATGCTAATTTTGATAAGTATGACATTCCCTACGATTCAATTTGGTTGGATATTGAATATACCGACGGGAAAAAGTAAGTTGAGTAATAATTACTTACCACTAATAATCATATTCTCATAATAATAGTTCTTGCTCTGATACCACCAACTTCACGCAGGTACTTTACATGGGATCATCATAAATTTCCACATCCGGTTGAAATGATTCAGAATATAAGTGCTAAAGGGCGCAAGCTTGTAACCATTCTTGATCCCCATATTAAACGAGAATCGGGATATTTCTTACATGAGGAAGCTACATCTCTAGACCTTTATGTGAAGGACAAGTCAGGAAAAGTATATGAGGGATGGTGTTGGCCTGGATCGTCATCATATTTGGACTTCTTTGATCCAAAAGTTCGAGAATATTGGGCTTCACTATTTGCATTAGATAAATTTCCGTCTACAGGTGATACGTATATATGGAACGATATTGAATGAGCCTTCAGTATTCAATGGACCAGAAGTTACAATGCCAAAAGATATGATGCATTATGGAAACTGGGAACACCGAGATGTTCACAATATGTATGGGTTGATGCACGTGAGTAGCGGGACAAACAATGAGAAACTTTTTATCTATTGAGAAATACTAATCATAAAAAATGTTGATTTCGTAGATCATGTCTACCTATCAAGGTTTAATGCAAAGATCCGAAAATAGATTGCGACCATTCATCCTCACCCGTTCCCATTTTGTTGGCGCACAGCGGTAAGTGTTTTAGTGAGATTTTTTTTAAAAAAGTTCAAAGTTGTAGATTGTAGCTTCATAACTCCTACTCCATTTCCATTATACAGCTATGCGGCTGTGTGGACTGGTGACAATAAGGCTGAATGGGGACATCTAAAGGCGGCTATCCCCATGTGCTTGAGTTTAAGCATTTCTGGAATGACTCATTGCGGTGCAGATATTGGAGGATTTTTCCACAATCCGGATGCTGAACTTATGCTGAGATGGTATCAGGTACGTGTAGTTCGACTTTTATTAGATGAATTTATGTATTTATATTCAAGGTAGCTTCAAAAGATTGAGAATATATAGTCCATTTTCATACGTGGATACTAATTACGTCAAGCTGCGTATGGGATCATTGCGATCTACATCATTCACATCACTGTACTCACGATTATTTTATAACGTCTCTTCATAGGCTGCTGCATTCCAACCGTTTATGAGGAATCATGCACATATCGAAACAAAGCGAAGAGAACCATGGGTGTTTGGTGATAACGTGGCCGCGATGATTCGTTCAGTCGTTCGTAAACGTTACGCGTTATTACCATTCTGGTATGTAGTGATTTTTTAACTACTAATGTTGCCCTATTGTATTGGCTATGTCAATGTGGATAAATAATGTTTGTTTTTGAAATTACCGAATGTAACTTTTATAGGTACACTTTGTTCTATGAAAACGAAAAGTCTGGAATGCCCCCAATGAGACCTTTATGGCTTCATTACCCTGATGATGTCAATACTTTCTCCATTCAAGATCAGCACCTCATTGGTTCGTATGAATAAGTTAATAATTTAGCAAAAATGCCACATCAATTTTTAATGCTGATGGCAAGATGTCAGGTTAAGGCTACTACAGACATCTTCTTTTAAATTGTAACAGGTGATGGACTACTCGTACACCCTGTTACTGATAAGGGAGCAACTAGTGTTCAGGTTTATTTGCCAAAAGGAATATTGGTACGACTTTTACAGCCACAAAAAGTATGGACCAGGAACACATACACTAAGCGTTGGAGAAGATTCAGTATGCACACACAGACGATTTTGATTAATCACAAAATGAGTTTGCTTATTAAATTCAATGTAATTAAGCGTCGATTTCCTTGTAACTAGATCCCAGTTTTTCAAAGAGGAGGAAGTATCATTCCTACGAAACAACGAATTCGTCGTTCAGCTGCTCTCATGAAGCGTGACCCATATACTTTGTATGTGGCTTTGGATGAGAATGGTGAGGCAACAGGATCCCTGTATACTGATGATAATGAGTCCTTTGAATACCGTGAGGGTCAATACATCGAAGTTCAGTTCAGTTACAAGAATGGTCGTTTGACTTCAAAGTAAGGAACACGTATCAGACATGTCAAAGTCTACTATAACTAATAACTACCATCATAAGCATCAGAATCAAAATTAATGAATCATTACTTGTTTGCAGGGTTGTGAATCCTAATTCATCCTTCCGAACACCCGAATGGGTGGAGCGTGTTGTGATTATTGGATTAGATAAGAAACCGAACAGTATAGAAGCTCGTAGCAAATGTAAGTATTGGTCACTTACAATTTACGAACATTAGAAGGTTAATGATTATTACACCCACCTGGCGTTATTAACGAAATGTTTCATTTACTAGCTGTTGGTAAAACATCTTTGGAATTTGAGGGTGATTACCCACTTGTGATAAGGAAACCTGGAGTGCTCATTTCTGAAGATTGGGAACTTGAAATAGCGTAAATTCACACCCATGCGACATACAGCTTAAGCTATTCAATTATCATTAATGATTATGAAAGGTGGGTTCGATGAGGGCATACCTGAACACGAACACTATATTATAGTCAGTACGTTTAGCTTCACATACAAGAGTACGTTAAAACACATGTAAGTACGCGTTGAAATTATTTGTGTACGGAGATAAAATATAATTCAGAAGTCTGAATTTAAGTCATTTGACACAAACAAAGTTTCGTGTGTAAGTAAAATTAGCTTTTTGACATGCATTGAAATTATTGAGATAATTTATTTCATCAGAAACTGTAACTTTTGGAATACAGTATACAGACTAGGTAAATTATACACTTCTTTGTTTCTTCACAATTTATACTCGTATTATAATTACACAGCACGTACTTCATTGATCATAAGACTCACTATCATGTAGTTTAGATTAAAATTCTGTGGAAGCATTCCGATTCTTTGAATTAGATCTAATAGCCAGCATATCATTTATATTACTGTGAGTGTACAGCCAAAAAAAGATATTATATATTATCCAGTGATGTATAATCTTAAACTTCAATATTTTTGTTTGTAAACTGTGTTACGGAGCACCTGGAATAAAGTGTTTTCATGAAATTAATATTGTTGACCAGACCAGAGAGTAGTTTTATTGGAACACGATTTATCCACATTTCCAAACAAGCACCCCAATAGATCCTAGAGTAAACATGTATAATAAATGTCTCTTAAGATAGCTGACTTCAAACCCAAATGCTTCACCTATGATAACATTCCATGCAGGCCCATACGCTCTATCCATGTGCTCTTTGATAAGCTTGCAAGCATTCTAAGAAAAACGGTTATTCATTTAGGGTTTCAAAGAAGATTTTAAGCATTAATATCCAGAATCTGTGTGTAATAGGTCCCCATCTTACTTGTGAATCTAAGCTATTTTTCTCCACTGTAGTTGTAATCATCTCAACAATCTCGGGTTTCGTCTCGGTAGGTAAATCTGTCATCTATGAAACACAAAGTCCGTTATTTTTTTCCTTTGATATACTCAATTTGACAAGTCCCTTTTTATGCGTATTTTTAACTGTAGCAGAACTATGTTTGCATTGCACCTTAATTAAAGGATATTGTCCAAACTTTTTCTCTCCTTCGCCATCCTCTTTCTTTGGTTCGATTTCCGTATCCGCCATACCGATTTACTAATTGCTAATTAAGCTGATGACGTTCGCTTCGCAGTTCACATCAAAGCTTTGCAAATTTTTTGGAAGTTTAAATATTTGCCTTAGGGCTTATAAATATGTTTACTTTTTCACAGCTTATCATTAAAGATACTGTAGATATACAATTCAATCTGCTCAGTCTTAGATAGTTTTAAAAGTGTACATAGATAATAATGTAGTATATGTATATAGAGAGTATTTATTGATCAATCATCTTCCAAACTCCAGCTACGTTTGATCGAACACAAAACCTTGGCCTTATATTGTTATATTGGGCTTTGGTCCTATAATCCACTTTTGTATAACTATGGGCATACTATGCGTATAAATGCCAGAATTCGAAAATATATAGAAATATTAATTTAGTTGTAATCCAAATAAACTTTCAGCTTTACAGGCGAGGACGGTGAGCAGCAAGACAGCTACATAGTTTTAAAATACTTGGTTGCATTTGTCAAAATATCCTAAACCAAATGTTGGTTCTTCCATTGTTTGCAAACAATGCATGTTTGGCAGTCCTTCCCATAGTCGAGTAGCATTTCGATTTTCATTAATTCTAGCTTCCCAAATGGAACGCTTTTTCCTAATAGTGTTTGTCCTAAAATAATACCACACAATCTTACTAGTGCTTAAGCACATTTAGGTGGGCATACATTATCGTACTGAAATCATCCATCGTGTCATTAATAATTTACCCTTTTCCTCCAACGACAGACTTCGCCAGAGGACTTGATCTCATTAACCATACATGGCATTTGGAAACTTGATTAGTAGCCGCTACAC
The DNA here is from genome assembly GCA_036850665.1 of Dicranocentrus wangi. Taxonomy (NCBI): domain Eukaryota; kingdom Metazoa; phylum Arthropoda; class Collembola; order Entomobryomorpha; family Entomobryidae; genus Dicranocentrus; species Dicranocentrus wangi. The sequence continues at coordinate 4,339 of JAANSN010005196.1, read as the reverse complement.
AATAATCCAAGTTTTCCATTATTTGCTTCATTACTTGAAAATGTGGTACAATAAATTTATAAAGCTCCTTGTTCCGTAGTGGTTCAATCCTAAAGAAACGCACGGTTACGAACTTGCATTAAACATGGATTATGCTACCGATAGATAAGGTTAGGTGTATCGATAGATGTATGTTTCATGTAAGATACTGGAAGGAAATCCCTACCATTTTTCGTAAATAGTCCTGCTGAAAAGTTCCAAGAAAAGAACAGAAAAATGGTGATGATCATTGATAAATAGGAAGTCTTCAAAGCAATATGAATGAGCATTCAGAAACATTTTCCACACTGTTTCGATCAACGGCTCAAAGTGCTTTGACTTTCCAGCTTCAGGAATAGAAATATTAATCTTCTCCCCAGGTAAAATCAGTGTTCCATTAATCTAATAGAACGGCATATACTTTCTATAAAATAATTTCATGCACTTGTCTCTAAACAGGAATATAGGAATACATGTTGTACCTTTTTAAGATCACATCCGAGGGGCTGCGTTTCAAATACAAATAACTTCGCTCTTTTCGAACACTTTGCAAGACTTTTCAATATCCTATCGTAACTCACCGAGTCAATCCCTTCTACTCCATAGAAGAAGTCTTCCCCTAAAAACATTCTAAATGCATCCGCAGCCACGTTAAAAAATTCAAACGGAACGTACTGTGTGCCACAGGTTTTCTTTATAATATCCCTAGAATGAAATAGAATTTGCTCCATTTGTTCCAACGAATGAAGCCTGGAATCAAATATGTTGTCTAATCTCGTTACTGCAAATCGTCGTAACTGATCTGTAAATACAGCTTCATTTATCGACTTTGCGCATTCATTGTTGACCATGTCGTACCAATATTTTTTTACGTCCTCTCTGGTCAGTTCGTCACACTTTACTTCTGGCTTAATATAAGTTTCATTTTTCCGTGGAGTGAACGGAAAGGGAATCCAGTTTTCCACTGAATCTGAAGAAGGTATTGTATTGTTGGTTCCATTTGTCGATTGGGGTGGTATAATATGCTTATCATCAATTGAGTTTATAGAGCGTATTGAGTTTATTGAGTCGCCACTATAATTTGTAGAAGCTAAAGCAATCTCTTTCGGACTCTTCAGCGGTGGATAAAGGGGAATCCAACCCGAATGTTTGGATTTCGAACTGCGGGAAGTCAGACAGTGTACATCATCGTCTTCGTCACTATTATCACATTCATGCCTTTCATCTACAGGATCCAGTCGTGGGTATTCGCCGCAGTGCGATCTGTCTGGAAAATTGTGTGTGCATTTTAAATAGGTATGTAATATGCAGTAGCTGTAGCGTGTCTAATAAACCTGCAAAAATGGTTTAGCAAGAGCTGCATGAACTGTATCGGGCGACTGTACCATTTGGCGAATTAATTTTGAAACAGTTGTCAGCTATTGCTGTTTTGTTAGAATGACATCCCTTTTTTACTCGAACTATCAAATTCCAGTCTCCTTTATCAAGAGCAGCATCCAGGCGATCATTGAACAAGCAGAAAATTCTATTCCCAGACCCGAGTGGAATTAAGCAAATGGATTCTCCTCCGTCACCGTATAAAGTCCATTTAGTGTCGGTAATCGTTATCCATGAGCCGCTCACATCTGCTGTAGCTAATTCTTCATCCTCTGTAAATGGTTGTGTTAACATCACATAGTTATCGAGGAAGTGACTAATTGATGGAGCAAAGGGATAGCGGAAATTCCCGGCGATGGCTATTTGAGCTACCTGAAATAATCGGTTCCTAGCTGTGTTTTAGTACACACACATTTTCATCAAAAAACGTTATGAAAGTTCTTACAGTCATGTTATCTGCTCGGAAACAGTACTGATCACCACCAATTACCAGAACTGGTGTAGCACAAAATTTAGTATAGAATAACCACCTACATTCAACAAAAAAAAAACGCGTGCGCGTGCCAAATTTATTTGTGATAGTTGAAGTTGAAACACACTTTAAATTCCATCCAAAAAAATTAAAGATCTTACAATCCACTTATGCACGCACAGTTGAAAGTCCTTGGAACTGCCAGGAAAGTTCCAGAATTGCATACCTTTGAATTTATCTCATATTCCTTCCCATTTCGAATTAACGATACAATCCCTTTACCTCTAGTGAAATGAAATAGTAACAAGAGAACTAGCATGCAAATTAAATTCATGTTTGAGACGCTTATAGTTATTAAACATGATGCCTTATACTAGGTTTCGTGACTTTTGGAATGACCATACTTATTTGTGATGTATATATAGCCCAAAATTCATTTGAAATAAATACTTGGCACGTGTTCCATTAGCATTGTTCTACACACCAACCACTTGCTATTACCCGAATGAATTGTTTCAATTCTTACAAATTACAAAAACAACATCGCCTTGTGGAAATTTTCCTCTCCAGTAACATTGTGATTTTATGAGTTCTGTTCTGGGTTCATGTTCATGTCCGCGGTTATATTAAAGCAGGAACTAAAAATCTATTCTAAGCGGCGATCGACGATTTGTGTTATATAGAGTCATTTTTGGTTCTATAGGTATGTTATCATCATAAGGTAAGGTTATGCGTATCTTTTACTGAGAGCTATTGAAATTGGGGAGTCTTCACTATTCAAGGCCGTACATATCAAATTTTTATATTTTGACTATGATGGGACTAATAAAATTTTAAAAATAGGTAAAACTCTGACATTTTTTAAACCCGGCTATTATAATAGCAGTTGAAAATAGTTGCATCCTAATACGTATAACTAACTAACCACAAATCAATAATTCAGAATTAGAGATAATACTACTACTGTAATAATAACAATAATAATAATGTCATCATTCATGGACATTAGTCATGTCATGTCACATGACAGAATTATAGCTCTGTGTGTACAATATATTTTTATAGAACACACTAACGCATTTAATCGAACATTTTACGAATTCCCACATCCGGCACTAACAAAAGGTTTATTTACAATTTTACAATCAGACAACGGTATTAATTAGTCTCCCTTTCTCTAGGATATTAATGATCTTCGCTGAAAATTCCACAAGCAATAAGTGACCTCATTCTTTTCAGCTGTAAGTGCAGCAGAAGTATTCAAGTAGCCTTGATCATCCAACCATGTGAGAAATTTAGTGACAAGAGCCATTGGAGGGTGGAACTGATCATGGGCATCATATCCTAGAGCCTCTTCCTCGAAACATGTCAGCTCAAAGGACAGCTCGTTAGTCAGTGCGAATTTTGGAAAGTCTCGCAGAAAATCTGCAAGAATATAAATGAATGATTTCGTTAAAAACATAGCATGAATATAATAACTACTTGCACACACCTCATTACTATATGCACAAAAAATATTGTTTCGAACCAGAGTCTCCAGCAAGCCCATTAATTCTAACCACCCATCCAAATCGTTCGTCATCCAATGAGCCTCCCGGTCCCGGAACGCTTTTTTCGGTTCTCTCATACGACAACCTGCACAAATGCCTGCGCTTTAAATCTCCTCCACCAAATTTATTTTGAGAGTACATGAGTGAATTTTTATAATTATTTTCCTCCTTACACAACTGTAACAAATCCCATCTTCAAGCGCACGTGTGTCCTTCCTCCTGGTAATTATAATATGTGTATCGTAATCGTAATCGCTGATTCAAGAAGAGACAGCAAAAGCAAACTGATGACCACAATGTTATAAAGAAGAACGAGTAATCAATCAATATCAATAGATCTTGATTTGAATACAAAAAGGAAGGTGGAATGGAAAAGGCAGTCTACTCTACAAACAAACGTGCTGCTAGAAAAGGATTTTTGGAGAATGCAAAGCACCTGTTGAGTTCTCCCTTCTCTAATATCCTACAATATGCAATCAATCCTCTTCTTCCCAGTTTCAGGTGACTTTTTGTAACATGAATACAGAGCTGCAAGAATAGGCAAGTAAACAAATGTTGCTCATTGCTCATATAATCTTTCATGTACATTTGTACATACATAATACATATACAACAAAAGGCAACCGGCCGGCGACCGGACACCGGACATGTGTGACCTGATTCACACTTCAAACTGTATGTTGTACCAAAACTTCACTGTGCCACATTTCTTTTGTTTTCAAAGGCGAAGTGTGAACTTTGTCCTCTTCCCCGTCCAGTATGCCGGTATGTTATAATTGCTTGTAAAGAAAATGGTGTGTGTACTGTACATTTTACTTTATTACTTAAATGTTGGAAGGAGAAATGATTTGTAAATGAATACATAATATGTATATGAATTGGAGTTGAGTATTATGACTTTCGACTGGAAACTCTGGAAGGC
>JAANSN010005195.1:0-12968 GCA_036850665.1 Dicranocentrus wangi | reverse complement strand
CATTTTAATTCCATTGCACGTATCGTATTTATGGTATGGGTGAACTCTAGTTGAGCCTGAGAATTTTGTTAACTGCTTCAAACTATGGGATTCTCTATATCAAGATTCTGATTTCACTAAATTCCAGAGATTCAAAAATGTCAATTAAGAGTTCAAATTACTACTAAATTTACCGATTTATCGGTCATCTGCCTGCAATTTAATACGCGGAGGATTAGTTTGATTAACAAAGCAGTCAGCCAAAATATGCCTGAAATACACGCACCTCACACTCGAGTGAGACGTGATGTTAGGATAGGATGGGAATGGGAGCATCAATCATCAATAGCACGATATAAACTCCAGGAACTAGAGCTGCTCTTTCGTTGCCTTTGTGGTTGTAGTCATCTTCAATACATATCATCATCAACATATAGTGCCTCTCTTCCCGTTCCCCTGTACCCCCGCACAATATAGTATGAGCCAAGTATGAAGTAAAACTAGGGCAGTAGCTCTGCAAAACTACCGTGCCAACGGGCAGTCAGAAGAGTTCCCTACTTTTAAAAAAAACATTATAGAAACTGTTTCAGCCGGAGATGAAATGCGGAAACAAGATATTTGAATTCTACATGTTTCGATGTAACTACTGACCACGACAATTTATAACTTGGTTGAGTAATATTTCTTGGCTAAATATTCATTTTTACAAATGAAAGTTGCGAAGAAAATGACGTGACGTGAGGCTAGTTTCACGAGCAGCATAGCAGAACGACGACGGAGAGAAGCGAGAGGCGAAAAAGGCTGGGAGTAGATTCCCATGGTTGCATCCCATGCATCTTTTCAAAGCCTCGCGAGAAAGGATATTGGACACTCAAAACGCTTCCCTTTCTCCTGCATGCAGCGTTGGATGGACGGGTTTCATTGAGGAAGAGAGATGGTTTGAGAGAGTGTTGATGATGCAGAGTAGTAGACCTCATATTCGCTGGCTCCTTCTTGTCTTGTGGGATTATGCCTAGCCTGTCGTGGCATTGAATGATTTTACGATTCTATGTTCCGTACTCTCTCCAGCAATTTGCATTTCCAGATTATGGACTGCGGGTATGAAAGTATCAATGTATAAACCGATTTTTGGCATACACCGTAAGCAATAATTTAATACTTTCGCAATTCCCATATAGTACATCCAAGAATTTTTCAAAAAAGAACATTCGCCTTCATAGCCAAACTAACACCTGCACCTGTGTGATGATGAGCCTTCTCATTGCCAAACAAACGCCGGCACCTCTCTGCTGATGAGCTTTTAAATTGACAAGTAAGCACCTGCATTCTGATGAGCCTTTTCATTGCCATCTCATAAAATGAATTGAGTAGCATTTTAAACCGCATTGTTTCATTAAATTACTGGAACCTGCAGTCATTGTGAGTGTACGCGTATAAATAGAGCCGCTCCATACAACCTGATACCATTCGTTCATTCCTCATTCATTGATAACATACCCGTCTTATAAATACTAGGCTTCAGATGAAAGTCCATTGAAAGTTGATACACTTCGAAATCACGGAAGAGTCAAACTTTGTACCAAACTGTAAAGCCTATTTGTTATTTAACACACGCTACATGCCCAAACGTGCAGGGCCAAAGTTAAATCCGTGAACTTCGTCTTACAAATTAGTCAACAAAGGTTATTAGTTAACAACAAACAATTAGTGATTAACTGCATAATTTACGTTATTCCACGAATAGCAGAGGTGCATGTGTCTACCAAGGACTTATTATGCAACTCCTTTCCAGCACATGTGCATCTAAATGCAAACATTTTAATGGAGCTTAGCTGCTTAGTGTACCGAAGCAGTGCACCAGCTCAACAATTTGTTGTTCATTTTTAATTGCTACGCAATTTAAATGTAAAAGTGATATGAATTACAGGTTGGTTCTGAGGATCTATAACAGTTAGTCATCCTCTGGCCTTAATTGCCTTTGGCTGAGAGAAGTAATTGAAAGAAAAAACACAACAAGACTCTCCTCAACCTTTTCAGCAACTGCAAACAAATCTTAGCCTTAAATAATGTAAATGCTCTAATGTAGCTTGAATATGATGCATGGCAAACGCTAAGTTAATACTTCGTGAATTAGTCATGATTCTAATTCGATGTTTCATATTGACTACACGGAACGTCATTGCTAATCATCATCATCAGTCAGCATTTCACCCAATATGACTGAATCCAATTCATATATGCAATACATATACACACGTAACGCACATTTAAGTGTGATGCGAGTTTGCTGGTTATGAGCATGGCCAAATCCAGTATTGAGATCTCAACTTTCTGTTGCTGCATGCTGTTACATCGTTGTCATCAAGAATGTGCCTCTCGCCTCGCCATTCCCTTTCCCAAGCACAACATAGAATGAGAATGAGCCGAATGAAGGCCGTAGCTGCACATAACTTCCCTGACAACAAGCAACCAGAGTTGCTCACCACATTTTTCGAAAACATTGTAGCAACTGTTCCAAAGAGGAATATGACACGGAAACAGGATTTTTGAATTCTACATGTTTCAGTCCACCTGTAGAATCCAACAGTTGTTTAGTTAATGTAGCAGTTATTGCATAATAAAGTAGGTTTTTACAAATTGAAGTTGTGGAGAAACAAGGGAGGCTCGGCTAGTTGCATAGAGAGCAAGTTGAGAATGCGGAGGCGAAGAGGCAAAAGAATTCCATGGTTTCGGAGCAGCATTTCATAGCCTCACCTGATAAGGAGATTAGACATGCAAAACGCTTCCCTTTCTAGCTCAAGCTGTGCTTATGAACAGATTTCTTGAAGGAACAGAGGAGCTAGGGGGAAGGAGCAGAGGAGAGAGAGAGATAGAGAATAGTATGAAATGAAGTGAATGCGGATGTTCTGGTTGGTAGTGCACCTTCTTGGTTTTTGTGGCATTACTGACATGCAACTCGAAACAAAAATCTCCACACTCACTGAAGAATTTTTCACTTTTACTCGTATGGATTTCCCGTCGAATATGTCGTATCGTAACTAAAGTAAAAACCTGCTGCTTACATAAAACCTCAACTATTAAAACATATAATTAGCCCAACTTAATAAGGATGAGAGGGGAATTATAAACATCATTTTAGGGAAAATTATGAAATTTGATTTTTCGGTTTGGCCCTGCTTGAAAATCTCCCTCATAAACTAAAATAATTTATTTTACAAAATCTGGAAATCAGACTGGACGTGCTGGAAATCAAAGCTACGCTGTTGCTATCAGCATGTGCCTCACTTCCACTGCCGTGCTCCCCTGTACACTTTGGTATAAGCGAAACCAAAAAGGAGAAAGTAGCCCTATGGAACAACCGTGACAACAGGCAACCAGGATTGCTGCTCACTACGTTTCTCTATAACATTATTTTATCGCAACTATTTCAAACTTGCGTATCAGGCAAACATAGTATTTTAGAATTCTTCCAATTTCATTATACCTACACGACAGAATCCAAAAGTTAAACGCCAACTTTAGTCATTTTGTTTTTACATAAATTGGCTTTCAATAATCAAAATTATGGAAAACGACGTAAAGGTAGTTGCAAGAGCAGGTGGAAGACGAAGAAGGGGATAACGGAGCTAAAAGAATTCCATGGTTTCACATGCAGCTTTTCAAAGCATAAAGAGATCCGAGTGTGACAGGATATGGGACAGTTGAGAACGCACGCACTCCTCGTCTGAGCTTGAATGAGCAAACGAAGGAACGACACAACAAACTCCAGCATTGCAATTCAGTTAGATATGTGCTCTTTCTGCTACCACCAAATAAAATTCGCCTCACTGTCCTCCTTGTTGAACCATATACCTACTTAGCATGAGTCAGAGTGAAACCAAGTAGCATACACAACTAGCACCCTGCCAACCGGCAACCAGAAATGATCACTACGTTTTTAAAATACATTATAGAAACTGTTTGAAAGATGGACATTATGAACAAACGTTATTTCTGAATTCTGCAAGTTTCAATCTATCTATCAAACGCAACAATTCGTACACTAGTAAACTCATTTTTGCCTGAGAATGTTTTTTACAAATTGAAGCGAGGGAGGAAGGGTGCGCGAGGCGTGAGGCTAGTTTACGAGGTGGTGTAAAAGATTCCCATGGTTCCCGTGCATCATTTCAAAGCCTCACGTGCAAGGAGATTGGACATGAAAAATGCTTCCCTTACTGCATGATACAGATTTCATGAAGGAATACAGAAAGAGAGAGAGAGAGAGAGTTGGGTTGGGAGCGAACATAACACAACAAGCCTCACCGCACCACCAACTATGCCAGACTTTTTGCCTTTTTGCTCCTGCATGCCTCATCAAATGACGACAATATATACTGACATGGCACGCTTATTGAAGTGTTTTGCTATTCTACGCTCTCTCTCTACCTCTCACTCGAAATTGTATTTTGAATTATGTATATTCTCTTGGTTATTCCAGCCACAGACATTAAATCAATGCGTGTACTGATAAATGTTTGAAAATCCGAAAGAACATATTGGGCGACTATAATTTTTTTCAAGGACTGTATGGCATTCATATCAAATATGGATTGCATTCATGGTGAAATTGCATGATTATACTGGCGTCACTGTCGTCAATTGCATGGAAATCATTCATTACAAATTATAATTCGCATATTATCCTTCTTCAAAACAGGACTTGCTCATTTTCTCTTAGGAATCTGTCAGTATCACAAATGATTGTCAAATATTTACGAAAAATCAAACCAGGCATTTTCCAGTCACACAATGACTACAAATATCTCCAGGAAAGTCAAGCAATAATGTTTATTAAACTTGGTTGAAAATAATTTTACGATGCCTTTTTATACCAGGACAAACACTGATTATCATTGATCAGCAGACGTACAGTGTGTTTGACAACGACAACAAAGGCAAATTATTTTGATAGTAGCCTGGTATTCCACCCACATTTATCGTCGTGCAACGTGTGCGAATTGTTGACTTGTTCCATCCACACATGATGTGTGACACATCTAATACATAACTCTTTAAACAAACTAAAAAATCCTCTTAAATAGGAGTTCCCATGATCATAGTATTACCACAGGACAACAAGAACAAAAGGAACCAAAAGATTTTGGCTCTTGTTTGCACACCTCAACCTCACCTACGTCCTCTCGCCACAATCATTTTCCTCCTCAAGCTCACATCAAATCTATCCATGTCCACAAGCACGGCACGGCATGCAGCAGAAAGGGAAGCGTTTCTCAATGTCCAATCTCCTTTCACGTGAGGCTTCGTAAAGTTGCATGGGATGCAACCATCGGATTCTCTCTCTGTGAGCTCTTTTTTTCGTCTCTCCTTTTTCCCACCTCCTTCTCCATCTAACATCTAACTAAACTAGCCTCACATCTTTCTCCACAATTTTAACAATTTACAACCCGCATTTCTCTATGAAAACCTCATCTCAGGATTCAACTATTGGAATATTTAGGTAGATTGAAATTCGTAGAATTCAAAAATGCTAATGTTTTTATGTTACATTCCATTTTTAGATGGTAACTATCATGTTTTCAAAAAACGTGAAGAGTAACTCCGGTTGCCGACTAGCAGGGTAGATATGTAGCACAGCACTACTGGATTCTCTGGTTCACTCCATATTATTATACAGGGGCAGAGTAAGTGAGTAAGGGAAGCACATCTTGATGACAACAACGCTGCGCTGGAAAGAGATTGCAATCCTGGATTTTGTATGCGTCTCACTGAATATAGTCAGTCACTCTCTCAAACAGATACACACACACAGACGGACAAGCCAAAAGGTTCGAAAGCATTCCAACATCCAAGTACACACCTGTCTACAAGTCGTAATGATTTACAATACGTTTATCTGACAACTCCTCAATAAATTTGCATGTATTCAGTTGTTAAACGAAGTCTCGAAATGTAGTCTAGCATATACATATTCCTGAGCGAATGAAATTCATACTCGGCCAATTCATATCACATTCACACAATAATCTTTGCGTTTGGCTAAAACTTTGGAATAAGACTCTATTTATATGCTCCAGTCACAATAATGTAGTTTGGCAAATTCCAAGAATCTTGCTGATTGTGAGGAAGGATAATAAGTCGTAAAAATTTTATTTTTATTTGTTTGAATTTTTATTAGTTTTTTTTCTGAAAACCTGGACTGGCAGCTTTGTATCCACCTGTCTTCGACCTATATACGAATAATATAATGCCTTTTGGAACGGTATAAATAGAGCCGCACCATGCGCCCCGATACCATTCGTTTATCCGCTTCGTGCGTGCTTGTAACATTTTTGTAAAGTATCTGGTTCGATATAAAGTTCCCTGTAGACCATTTCGTGTAGTAGATATACCAGGCCCGACATGACGATCCTTTCGAAAAATTCTTATGTCCAGTACCCTCGAGTGATATAGTAGAGCGTTAATATTATGGGATGTGAAATGGCTGAGTCAGTCGGCACTTCGTTCGTTCACTTGTATGATTTTTTTGTGATATGATACACTTCGTTTACAAAGACAATACGTAATTTGTGCAGTCGTTCAATAAAAATATAATAATACAGATTCTTGACTTATTGTTCTATTAAATCCTTAAAAGGGCGGCACCATGTATTAAAACCTATCTGGCTGGCCCTACGCGATTCCTTGCTTGATCGCTTCCTTAATTACCATATGTCAGTCGAAAGCGTATTTCGTAAGGAGTTAAACTGTATAACCCTTGTTGAACCACCATTTTCCCTGTGACCGTAGTGTTGCAGAATATTTTCATTGCGGTACGTGGTCTGTGTACCACTTTACCATAAGTATTGTTAGTATGCACCCCAACGAGTCACATATCATTCGAACTGTCTTAATGGAAATAATTCAACGAAGTTTTAGTTGTCACTGCAGCAGTACACAGTAGCTGAGTACTAACGTTCGTACATCGTAAGCGTGCGATCAAAGAAACTAAAAAAATCTCATAGGTCCAAGGGTTAGGACAATAAATAGGGTCTTTGCACGTGTTCATTGCAAGACAAATAAAATGTCGTTGCATGCAAAATGTCCTCATTAAGTTATTCATGTTGGACGTTAGATTCGGTAACAAGCCCAGCAGTGTGACATTGTAAAATATAAAGTTTATTCGTTACGTTACGAACTAGGGAAATATTCTTACCGTTAGCCAAATCCAAGAAAACGATATATCGCTTCTGGGCCAAAAATATGCATAGATTACAAATGAGAAACATTTTCCACGTGCGTATAGTAAGTAACTACTTAAAATATGGCTTTAAATATTATTTCCTGGCCGAAAATGCTTCCCATAAATATAATGGGACTAATCATCGGGCAAAAAATTTGAAAATAGCTTTTATGTGGGTTTCGGGGCTAGGCGAAAATGGTAAAAGTTAAATGTTGTATTATGGGAATTTTAAGGTGGAAAGAAGCTATAAGAATTAAAGTATAGTTTATTAGAACCAATGAAGAGTATTCTTGTAGTTTTGATATCCGATCCCCTGTGAATAATTTGCAAACAAATCGTAATACTTTACTTATTTCCTTCAGCCTTTATTAGTGCATCATGGACACAGCAGTATAGAGTCGGCTGACATATATTACGTATATATTAATGCTTATAAAAATATATCATAAATCGTCCATACAAATCTTCTAAGCGGTATTGCTAATGGCAGAGTGTGGGGATAATGCCACTAAACCACAAAAAAGAGCGAGGAGGTTAGAGGCTGCATCTATATGAGTAGCACTAACTCTTTATCCTAATTCCTGTCCCCATGAATCCGTTCACTCTAATCCAATGGAAAGGGAACGGAAGCATTTCGTAATGTCCAAGATCCTACCTCGTGAGGCTCATTTGAGACGAGAAAGCGAAACCATGGGTTACCGAGAAGTGGAGAGATCTCTGGTTCCCCTCTACTTCCACTTTTCCACTTACAACTAGGATCATAGTTCTATGCCCATTTCCATAATTGTTTATGATTTGGAATATCCCATTTATACAAAAAACAACTGCTAAACCACAGGGTATAAATTGATAGATCGAAACTTGTAGAATTTAAAAAAAAAATCAAGTTCGTCTCTTACATTATCATTAGCAGTTGTCGGACAGTTTTTTAAAATGTAGTTAGCAACTCGGGCTGCAGTTTCCTGTTGTCACTGGTATTTGTATGGAGCTGCTTGTCTCATTTTGGCTCATTCCATAATATTGCGTATTGTAAGTACAACAGTCAACAGATATTGGATTGGAGGTGAGGCACATTTCGTTTGATGCATCAGAAAGAGTGAAAGAACACACATCTCAATCTCAATCCTGTAGCTTCAAGTAGCTTGTCAGCATCTTGTGCCTTAGGTTGCGCTCATTCTCTGTCCTCCCATGATTCCCATCACGCGGAAGTGCACCTTTTGGAATGTCCAATATCCTGTCACACGCGGAGCACTTTATGCTTTGAAAACCTGTGTGTGAAACTATGGAAATCTTTTAGCTCTTTTTTCTCTGCTTCCAAATGCACTGGGCAACCATAACCTCATGTATTTATCCAGTTTTGGTTTTTCGAAAACCGAATTTATGCAGTAATTACTAGACTAGTGTTTAAAATTTTGGATTCTGTAGGTAAAAGGAAGTCTGAGAATGTCAAATTACATATTTTCATGTTATGCCCCTTTTTGAAGCAGTTGCTATATGCTATTATGTTTTTAAAGTAACGTAGGGACCAACTCTGGTTGCGGTTGGCTGTGTAGTTACGAGGGGGAGAAACTACTTGTTACATTTGGGCATGTATTTGTACGAGTGCACGGGGAGAGTTGATGGCAACAACAACGGAACAGAAAGAGCAGGTCTGAAGATTGTCTTGCTCATTCCAAACCTACATCTGCAGCTCACAATCTGTGAAATGTAAATGTAAAGGACACATCAATCAATTTCATCGTCTTGTAGACGGTGAAACAACATCATCTGGCTGGTGTTTAATTCATAACGAAGACCAACGTGTAGTCAGTGTCGAATTCCCTATCTATTGTGACTCAAATTGCCGACTTGTTCCATCTAAATCAAATTTTATTAAGTATTAATGATTTTGATAGAGACAACAAAACCCATCCTTTCAATTCAAATAAATGTAGTTTTTTCTCAGGGTGAATATTTTTAGTGACATTCGTATATGCTGCTAATGAGAACCTCAGGTAAACATTGGAAAAGAGTTGTCGTATCCCCAACTGGTCATTGGTAAAATATTAACACACGGAAATCACATTGTAACATTGAAATTTTGGTTAGTAATTGTATGAATTACTGCCGGTTTGCCAAAATCCAAATTACTTATGAATGATCATGTACAATCTACAAATCTAATCAAAATCAAAGTATTAAAGAGAGCAAGATACATTATTACTCTCACAATATGATGAAGATGATGATGTCAAGGGTCACGCCAGAAATACATACCCATACCCACACAACTACATCAACAACACGAGGAAACCAAGCAGTCACGGGTCTACATACAATCTGTATACATTCATGCTCCTCTGTCACAACTGCTCTTTCATGAAATGTGTGCCCACAAAACAGCCTGGGCCAGAAAAGGAAGCGCTTCCCATGTTCAATATCCTAGTACATGAGGCTATGAAATGATGCACGCGAATCCATGGGATCCAATGTGAGCTTTCTCGCCTCTTCTCCCACTTGTTCTTGCATGTTCCTTCACAATTTTAATTTGTAGAAACGAATTAATGCAACGATTACTAAGGTAGAGTAAAGTTTTTGGATTCTGTCGATAGCCCGATACCTGCAGAATTCAGTGATAATGTTTTTCTGTTAAATTCCCATATGAAACTGTTGCTACAATGTTTAAAAAAACATGTTGAGCAATTCTGGTTGCTGTTGTCACGGTAGTTTTTGTAGAGCTACTCGCTCCTCATTCCATACTGAAGAGCAGGAAAGAGAGGGTTTCCATATTCCATATTGTCCAGGGAGGAGAGAGAGTGTAGGTTAGTTATACAGATTGACGGAAACAGAACTCCAATCTCCATCACATCACAATCCTGTTGCAATAATATGCCTTGTGTTGCTACTACAAAAGGATACAACTGCTTCCAAGCATTACTCATTCAAAATCATACTGCGCCAGTAGTACATCAAAATTTAGTAATTTGGTGTATGAGAATTTTGAAAGTTCATTGGTCCTGCGTTACAAATCCAAAATCTAACTTGACATCTGGTTTGCAGGGATGACAGATAACAAAGAGAGGTTAATTCTTGCTGCGATCAGCATTCTCCATGGATAAGTCATCTGTTTATATACCTACTCCATTTGATACGTTCAAACAATTTATGAGAAAGTATTAAACAACCAATCCATGTAGCCATTAATTAGTAGCCAAATAATAAAGCTACACATGCTTACGCGCATCGGCTCATGAATAAATTTTTCAACCTTATACCATCTTTGTGCATCTGTGAATTTACAGCCTGAATTTTAGTTAATAGGTACAAGCATGAGGAACTGCGTGTGTACAATTCCTTTGACTTATATCGTTATGATAATATCGTTCAGTTAAATGTACGTAGGCTTTCATCGTGTTTCAATTTAATGTTAAAAACTTTGGGGGGGGAAACGATATACCTACTTTATTATATTTTGTGATATCCATGAGACTGGGATAGTTTGTTTTCCAGAACTTCATATAGAGCCTAGTATTTTAAAAATGTGAAAGTAAAGGTATACTTTATTATTAGATTTTGTGATATCAATTGAGACTCGGGTAGTTCTTCATCATCATCTTCGTATGGAACCTGGTATTTTAAAAACGGGAAAGAGCGAATGAGCGAATGGATCGGATCAAGTCGCATGGAGGGCTCTTTATATAGCTCCAATCACAATGGATAGGTGCATATTCCAGGAATTTAAGGAAATAATAGGTCATAAAAATGTTTTATTAAACTTTTATCCGACGACCCATGAATTTGCATGTGTCGACATTTAATAGCAAGTGTAGTAATGTTTTCAACATTATGTATTCTTGAACGGAACGAATGACATAATTATTGCATTTATTAGGGACAATAATACAACTGCTTCCGTTTTAATTCAATCCTTAAGATTTTTTTTGACGGAAATCGCATATTCAAAATCAAATTCGGTCTCGTACTTTCAAAAGCCAGCAATCCATTTTATTTACTTGATCTTCCCCCAATTAGAATTGTTTTCCGTACTACACATCGATATCTGTAAATGTCGTGTAAGTCCTTATTAGTGAACTTGGAGATATAATATGCCCGTAATAATGCCACAAGCCAAGAAGGAGCACTAGCAACACAATTCACACTCACACACACTCTCTTTCTTTTCTCCAAGGAATCTGCCCATGAAAACTGTATCAAGACGAAAAAGGGAAGCGTTTCTCATGTCCAATCTCCTTTTACGTGAGGCTTTGAAATGGTGCACGCGGACGCGAAACCATGGAAATCTTTTAGTTCTGGTTCTCCCCCTTCTTTCCACTCTGAGCTCTTGCCTCACGTCTTTCTCCGTAATATTTTACTTTTTTGAAAACCTAATTATGGAAAATTTACTAGTCTTGAGAACAAATTGTTGGGTTCTACAGATAGCTCGAAACCTGTCGAATTCATGGATTATGCTTTTATGTTAGAATCATCTTTAAAACTGCAGTTTCTATAATGTTTCTAAAAACATGGTGACCAACCCTGGTTGCCTGTTGGCAAGGTACTTGGTACAGAGCTACTAGTTGCATTTAGCTCATTCTATTATGTTGTACGTACTACGGGAACGCGGAACGGGTGAAAAGAGGTACATTCTTCCCTACTAAAACTCCTAAAACTCTAGCCCACAACATCTCATGTCTCATGCCTACTCCAAAATAATATGTACGTAAAGTCAGTTTTAATTTTTTCTCATTCATCTTGACATGTTTACGTGCATTCAAGAAGTTACGCCAGTACTACATACCACGTATCGTATCAGTATCTGGAGTTTGAAATTAATTATAAGTAACTCAATGCTACAGTATTTTAAAAAATCTCCTAGCTTCAATCTACATTTTTACCTGTAATGTCGTCTGTACGACATATTCTATGTATGAAGAATTTTAAATACAACCAGGTATTTTAAATTTATTAGCAGAGCAGCGTTTGATCTTCTTGATTGCTTACAGATCCTACCTAGTCGGATGTAAATTCCTTTTGACTAACAAGTGGAAGGAAAAAAAGTGAAAATGTTATTAAAGTCCTTCAGTGAACTTCAGTGATGCATGTAAGTAATATAATATGCCACAAGCCAAGAATCACATTCACACCCCGTCTCTCTTTCTTTCTTTCCTCCATGAAATCTGTCCACACACGAAACCTCGCCTCGTATCCAGCAGACAGGGAAGCGTTTCTCATGTTCAATCTCCTAGCATGTGAGGCTATGAAATGCTGCTGCACCGAAACCATGGAGTTCTTTGAGCTCCTCGTCTCCTCTTTTTCAACGTGCTCTTTATGCAACTAGCCGAGCCTCACTTCCCAATAACATCCCAACTCACACTCTGCATCTGGCTTGACTGAAATGTTTGTGTGCGTTTTCATTATTATTGCAATTCGTTATGCTGACTGAAATACTCGTATTAAATACCTGACAGCGTAGTAGAATCGTAGTTACCTAATTTATGAAATAATCAGAATTCATTTTAAGTGTTTGTTATGAATCAGCTACATTGAAGGGGTTTGTTTTTTTAAATTCATTTTTGCTAGGAATAATCGAGTATTTTCAGGGAATCTATTATCCAATTCAATAATATTGCAAGCGCGTAAAAAAGTAGATTAAAAGCTCAGAAATGGAGGGATCACCCGGAAGATAATATTCAAATCTGACCTCTAATCCTTGTCAGATCAGATTATTATTATTGTCGCCAAGCTAGAAGTAGCATCTCTTTGTCTATGTGTAAAAATATATATAAGTAGT
>JAANSN010005194.1:0-12972 GCA_036850665.1 Dicranocentrus wangi | reverse complement strand
CTCAAATTGTTTCTAATTCGACTTCTATAATTACTGACTAAAGTTTTGGTAGTTTATTTAATTGATCCCCTCCCTCCACCTGCCTGTTGCCTATAAGCGATTTAAGTATTTTAGGGAAAAATCAACTTCCCCTGTTCAATTGCCACCTCTCTTCCGTGCCTGTAAAAGCTTCAAGTCAAGTCTCGAATTGTAAAAAGGCTTAAGATTAAGATGTCGACAAGAAGGGAGGAAGGCGTCGAAAGCAACTCGAACCGGCGGAGGTGCATCCTCTGCTCGAAAGACTCTTCCTACGAGCCTGAGAGGGATAGCGTGTCGACGCATGTGAGAAGCGTGGCGTTCAACCGACTAATCACATATCTGGAAATTGGTGAGGGCAAAATGGGAGGCGTGTCAGCATCCGGTTGGGTAGAGCTGCTGGGGACGAAGGAAAACAATTATGAGACTGGGGCTTCCACTTTGTGTCAAGAGTGTGCTGGGAAGATAAGGCGGATTTGTGAATTGTGCGAGGAAGGCAAAGACACCATTGACCTATTGTTGGAAGCCCTTGGAGCACTCCATAACTCTGTAGAAGAGAGTTTGCATTCTGAAGAAAGGGCTGGCAATCCAACTCCAAGCACTGCTACTGAGCTCGCCTTTCGACGGGAGGTCCGGGGGAAATGTAGGTTTCTAAATGCAATGTTAGCAGAAGTAAAAAAATCTTAGATTTGTAGGAAGTATTTTTATTTGAAACTAATTAATCATAATTTTTTTTGGAATAAATAGGTTCGGAAAAAGTGGAAGAAAATTCTAGAATTCGTGCTTGGCTGAGCGGGGCATCTGCAACAGACCCAAATGAGCCCCTCGACCTGTCCATGAACACAGGTTCAGCGTCACAGCCAACCCCTCCAGTGGCAGCGTCACCCGCTTCTCGAGAAACTGGGAGTGCTCAAGCCACTCAATCTTGTCCTCCGAAAGAGTCGACAAGTATTCCAGTGACACAAGCCAGGTGCAGTTCCAAGAGCCCATTTCAGAATCCCTCATCCGGCACCGTGCAAAATCCCGGTACGACTAGGAACAATAGCTTTATTGAGGAAGAAGACCCAGTGGTTCCCCCAGTTCACACCCAAGTACGCTTTGGTTTCGATCAGCGAAGTTCGGCATCCGGAAAACTTGGACACTGCGGAGCAGAGGCAACCTCACCAACATCAAACAAGGAAAAGTGTGGAGAAACTGAGGGAAAAAATGAGAAGAGTGACACGGAGCGAGAGCAGGCTGATGCTCGATATTGTGATCCGACTTACGGATTTCAATGGTCTAACCCCTATCCTAGTCCAACCCTGGGAATTCATCTGGGTCGAACGCTTTCCAGTCTCTTCCCTCCAGGAACGACGACGGATCAGGTGGAAGCAGTTGTGTGGGACATGGTCGCCGAGGTGTCTGCAATTGGAGGAGAATTTATCTGCCCTTTTTGTAAACTTTCGATGAGGAGATGGAATTCCGTGTTCACTCACATGCTCAAAATCCATTACCTTGTAATTTTGGAGAGGCTGGGTGGGATTGCCAGCACGTCTCCGGATACTGCCACACATCCACATTTTGGGTTGGGAGCTAACAAGTGAGAAGGAGGATTGATGAACTCGAAACTCGATCATTGACTAATTGTTATTGATTTATTTTTAGATTCTTATTGCATATTAGTATTAGTAGTGCGGAGTTTTGGTATCATCGACTCCTGTAGTAATAAAAGATTTAAGGTTATGATTTATCAGTTTTATCACTGCTGTATCCGTGTATCCCTTAACCCAACCCTTTCCATAAAAATATGTACTTTTCTTATCATGGATTGATATAATTCCTACTTTGTTGTCATTGGAAGAGTCGTTGTGCAAAATAAACCCTAGATTTCCATACTAAACCTGCACATGTAAATTTGGACAAACTACTTTTAATTTCTTTGGGAATGGGACGCTACCTACACCAAACGCCATGTTGTAATTGCTGAGTATACAAATGAGGGAATGAATATAATAGAATACCTATTATGCAAAACAAATCTTTTACTTTGAGATAATCTGAAAACTCCTACTTCTGGTCTGCCTATCTCCAATGGATTGACGCGTACTGCTAGTTCCACTCACAATATAATCTTCGTGTAACAGCTCAAGTATTTTTGTCTCCGTCATTTTTTTACTGAAGTTAAAAAAGACCGGCTACTAACCACCTCTCCTCGTCAGTAATGTGGGCTAAAATTGACTTGAGTTATGGCTCAGACAATTATTTAATATTCTATCCTTCTTGAAAACTTCTTTTGACCTCATCTCGACCATCATCCGATCCGGACTGCAAACTCATCAGTTAGCGTAAGCCATAATCACCAAACAAAATTATGGATCTTCATTCTCTAAAATATTATAAGCCATGTGCGGTAAATTAAATCACAAGAGTTGATGCTAAGTCTCTCTTGCTCGGCGTCTCCATCCTCCCTTGATAATAGAATTCAGTTTTAGTCATGTTAAAAATAAGCAATTTTATTTTCATTGTTGTAAAATGACAGGCTGACGTAGCACCAGACAGGAACTGGAGTCTCTAGCGGAAGGGAAATTAGCGACCAGGATGGTGAGCATAATTGACATCGCGCTATCCAGCATACTTTTTCTCTTTGGTGTCATCATCCTTGCCTGTGCGATATGTTCATCGGTTCTTTCTCCAAATCGACTTGACAGTATGAATCATATCCTTCCTGAAATCGAGCCCATCCTCAATAAACAACCAACAATTTTCACTTGGGGCTTGTCTGTCCTCACGTTGGCATTTTCCATCCCGTAAGTTGTGGCTGGGAGTCGGCTCCTCGGTGCCACTAGGAAGAGCACCAATCCCCTGGACTTTCTGGAGGTGGCGGAGCTCTGGCTAATTGTGACCACAGTCGACATAATATTTTACGGAATAGGATGTGCATTAGCAGGATTCGACGGGTATTTCTGGTTGATGGGGGCCTACATTGTGGATCTGGTGGTACGGCTCCCGTTGCTCTACATTGTAATGCGGTTCATGTGCAGCGTGAGGGTGAAGATTCAGCTCACAATGGAGAAAATTTGAAGGAGATAATTTTATTTGAAAGGTGAACCAATGTGAATTATTGGAGATCCTCTTGTGAATAAGTAACATGACAGGCTATGATTAGTTTGGTTGGATTCGGAGGAATATTCCGATAAGAATTTATAAACTAGTTTTGCAGATTTAGTAATATTCTAAACATGTTATGAGTTAATATATAACCTGTTAATCATGAATGACCTCTGTAAAATAGTCATATGTTATTTTTTGTTTTGTTTGTAAAAAATTACTGTAAAAGATTTTGGATTGTATGATTGGCTGATTGGTATTGTGAGACCAACATAATAGTAATAGGTTGTAGGAAATCAGATTTAGTGAGATTTAATGAAAATTAAAAATTTTACTCCTTCTAATGTCTTGTCTTATCTCAATCTTAATTCCCAGCTACCCTAATTTTAATTGGTGAGATGTGACAATGACCACGACCATAATTGAAATAGACATAAGGATTAAGGATACTTTAATGTACCCATTCATATAACCTCATAAAGCAAAAGGAAGAATATTATGAGGGTTCATGCTTTATTTCAAGGACGCGTCTCTTGCGTTTGAAAAATGTCCTAGTCATATAATAAACCAGCATGTTCCACATCTTGCCAATGGTAAAGCATGTAATGATTTACAATTTACAATGGAGAACTCCACTATTTGTCTCCACTTCAAAAAACTGAAAGGGAAATCCAAAACTCATGATGATGCATGATGGTCTCTCTGACTGCACGACTGTAGGTCCATGATTCAGTTCATGGGATGTAAGAAAAAGATGGAAGTTATGCAAAGTAATATTATGCATATGGGCTACGAATTACGATAAATTTTTTTCTTGGGACGAGCCAAGCATATATTATTGTGCCTAAAGGAAATCCTACCTAAGTCATATTATTTGCATATTTAAAGATACTTCGGAGCGTCATGCAAATTCTTTACTCTTAAAATTATCCATTCCATAACAAACTGTAAGTCAGCGCCACCAAAATCACATTTCTAACCTGTCCAAGATCCCATGCAAAAGTGCATACATTCAATAATTACCTAGCTTGAATGAATTTCAACTTTCAACAGCCCATTTCTTGGCGTGATTGTTTTCTTCATTTTCTCTTGCAAAGTCAAAGGGAGTTTGCATGTAGCATGTTTCATTGTCAAAAGTTGTTTCAGAACATTTAAACCGTATTACACATACTGCTTGGAGAAGATTCTCAATGCAGTCGCCCATTTAGAGTTTCCAGAAAATTTAATTGCTTGTTCGAAATCGACGAAATTATCGTTACATCAGTTCCCACTTTTGTGTGCTTGTTGAAATCATTCAGAGAAAAAGCGTAAGTCAACCACAACTTACTCACCTTTATTATCATCAACTTTTACATTGTATTAACAATAAGTTCAAGATGCTAGAATCACTTGAAGTCATTTGAAATCATTCAGAGAAAAAGCGTAAGTCAACCACAACTTACTCACCTTTATTATCATCAACTTTTACATTGTATTAACAATAAGTTCAAGATGCTAGAATCACTTAAAGTCATTTTATTATTTTTTTAATAATGTTTTTCTTACATAATTACAGGGTAGCAGACTGCAACAGAGATGGGAGGAAAACTAGTAGTGACCCGGGTGGCGAGCGTGATGGACATTCTCCTATCGACCACACTTCTCCTTGTCGGGCTAATCATCCTCACCGGAGTGATATGCTGTACGTGGGTTCCCCTTGCAGAAATTCATCATTTCGTCGAGAGCCTCCCGTTCCCCCTGCTCCAGGCTGTCATCGAGAAACCAACATATTTTCAACTGGGGACTGGCCCTCATTAACGTGACATTCTCCATCCCGCAGATTGTGGTCCGGCTTCGACTCCTCGGCGAAACCAGGACAAGTCTCAACTCTGGCGATGACTTGGAGGTAGCGCGACTATGGGTGATAGTGACAAGTGTCGATATAATAATTTACGGAGTAGGAGTGGGATCGTTACGTGCTTTTGATGGATATTCCTGGTTGATGTATTTGCTACATTGCGGATCTATTTGTGAGACTCCCACTGCTCTACTTTGTGATGCGTTTCATGGGGAAGATGAGAGTGGAGAAAGTGATCGGGTTATGAGATCCTCCTAAAAAAAGGATGTGGAAATAAAACGTGAAAGAAATGCGATTGTGACTATTGTGATCCGAGTGAATAGCAGTCTCCAAAACAGGATAGGATAGGATAGATCTTTATTTCAGTGTTAACAAAATACAGTCACACAATAGCAATTGATTTCCAATTTGTAACACTTTAGAACACAGCAACGGATAATAACAACTAAAAGTTCGGTGGTATTTATAATAGTGTTTCAGTGTGGTGAGCTAGTCGACTCCTTTTTAGTGTTTACTTGTGTACTAAGCTTTCGTTCATATTTCAATTGATTCCACGTTATATATATTGTATGAGCAATTTTTTTATTGAAACAAACAAAAGGAATATATTATGTATTTGGCATGTATGTGTTATGGTACAACTTCGATAAAGTTGGCAATATTATTGAATTAAGCCCCAAAGTAATTGGATTATGAAGGTGCACCGTTATTGGTCAAGTTACTCATACATTGTCATACTTTTTAAATTTCAAAACAAGTGAGCATAATGAAACAACGGGGTGCAAGGCACTGCCATTTATTGGTTGGGCATTTTATATAACAACATTTGTAAAGGCTATATGAACCTGTACGAAATATTTTTAGTGTCTCATATAAAATAAAATTTTATTGTATAAAAATTGCATAGGTAATATAAAATCGGCTAAAACTATTAGCCTATTTCCTTTGAAAATTTCGAATTCGGATGAAAATCAAACAAATGGAAAACATGGTTGCTTAAATAGTTTCTTGCTAAATGATTCGAAAACATTTCCAACTTTTAAATTTGCCAATTTTGCCATTTTTAGTCTCATAATCCTAGCAACTCTTTACAAATGATAAAATTGACATTTTTCAGAAGATTGGTTTGAAAGGCTAATAAAAATATAATGATGCTGAATACTCTGTAGTTACACATGGTCATACAGGATGTTCACCAATTTGCAAGTATTGAAGCGAAAAGGCGATAGCCTTGAACGAGAAAAATTAAATTAAAAAAACTAACACATTAAAATCAAACCCTCGTTTAGTCAACTATTAAAACTTGGCTAGTCTGCAAAATATAATGTGGTGCAAATATGTATTGTTATTTTTGCATTACATGCCACTAAGCACAATAGCTAATTAAGTTACAATCGGTCATTAAGAAAAACTTGCAAAACATATTTTACAGCTTTTTGCGTTGCTCCTTGATAAGTTGCTGGGTATAAATAAAACCTGCATGATATCATTTCGGTATCACATCCAATCTACCAAAGAAGTCAACCTCTCTGAACATCAAATTCAACTCCAACTGACAATTAATCATCATGATCAGCATGAGAATCCTTGTCCTTGCAGCCATTGCTCTCGCTGCACTCTTCCAATTGTCAGCGGCAGGAGGGCTGGGTAAGTCGGTATTTACAACTAAAATTTTAAAATCTTTGTACATGAATTCTTCACTCGAGTAAAAGAGTCGTGTTTTCTTCATGAAATCAACATCAACAGATGCCTGCAAGCAACCAGCCGATGCAGGCACCTGCAAGGGATCCTTCGAGAAGTGGTACTACGACGCTGAGAAGAAGGAGTGTGCCTCCTTCAAGTATGGCGGTTGCTTGGGAAATCTTAACCGGTTCGAAACAAAGGATTTGTGTGAGCAATCTTGCAAGAAATAACCCGACAGATAAATTTTGATTCCAAGGGGAGTGGAGTGAGTAGAAAATGTAAAAAATAAAATTCAGTAATTTACGTATTTTTTGAATAATAAATATTAAATAAATAAATAAAAGTAGTTGAATGTCACATTAAATGTTAATATTTTGAATTTACAATATCGCTTACAAAGCATAAGAGATGAGTACGACCTAACAAAAAAGGTGTGGTGTGCAGGGCAGGACATGGGGCTCAAGTCAATTAGCCGGGCTCCGCTGCAATTTATATGGCATTTGCTTAGGTTTTTATGTCATGACATTGACGTCGGGGTTTGCGGGCATCTAATTTCCAAATTCGAAAACATACGGCGATGAGATGGTAAGCTATAGACAATTAGTGAAATAGGTCAGAGGTGCTTATTGCAACTGATGCAACCATTCCATGATGCATAAGAGCTCTAAAATCTTGATGTTCAGAAGATTCAGACTCACTTCTCACATTTTTGGTGGCTTCATTTTATCATGTGAAAATCTGCTTTTCCTCACATCAGGTTCCTCATTCCTCATTCAACTGCTATGGACAAAGCGTAGAGGAGTAGTACACATCATTTGCATATATTCCAATTCATGTTTTTGCGCATTCTAAAAACAAACCATACCAAAAATATGTTTCCAAAGTATCTGCACATCATCATCCCGTCGCCATCATTATTTGTACCAAAAAACGAAATGTCTAAATTTTTCCATGGACAAATTAAAAATACATTAGCCATCAAGAACGTCCACCAGCAGCGTTACCTTTGGTATGCAAATATGGTCTTTTGTCAGTTTGTTTTCGTGCCCGTTTCGTTTCATGCGGTTACATACTTTGACTACTGTCAACTATATAGTCGAGTCGGAGTCGGGGTGGCTTGTGTGAGTAGGTATGCAAAGGTGAAGGTGGAAAAAATGAGAATGAAGTGAAATCTGTGAACTACGGCCTACTTTGATTGTTTGCCCACGGCACAGATTTAAAAACCATTTGTCTACTCTATTCTATTCTCTATACTTTTCTCTATTCTACTCCACTAAAACTTGCTCATACTCCTACATAATCTGCACCTAATTGAGGTTGCAAATATAATGAAAATCCTGGCTGGGCCTTTGTTCTTTCCTGCTATAAAAGGTTCAGTTCCCTTCCCCTCGTATTTCCACAACTGATTTGAGTCTTGACCTGTCACCTTGTTAAGGTTAGAGTTTGTTTTATGGATATAACCTGCAAATCAGCAAGTCGCCAAACCTGACGTAGACGGAGTACCGAACTGGCTACCCTCCTTTCCTTTGGACTTGACCAACTGACCCCTCCTGATTAAACCAAAAGAGTAAGTCAAAAATACCGAGCAAAATAATTACATTTTAAAATAAATTTTGTCGCTTGTGGGACTTTGAGAACAAGCAGACTCTCCAGTTTCTAGTGGTCTACCTTTTCAGTGACAATAATTTTTTCCTGCATTATTTTCAAATTTCAGATTTTAAGCATCCCAAGGACGAAATGGAGTCTTCAGGAGGATGGAGAACCTGGGCCAGGGTTGTGGGAATTATGCAGCTTATATTTGCCCTGCTTGGAATATCTCTCCTTGTAATCCAGGATATTCTCGGGCGCCATGCACCGAACCAACGCCTAATGACTGTCATTCATGGACTTACTGCGTTTTGGGATTACTACAAAGTTTCAAATTTCATGCAAAGCTTGCAAATCGTGGCTGCCATTCTGCTCATTCTATCAACTTCAACGGGTCGCCGTGCTTCCAGTGCCTTGAACTTTGTATATCAATGGCTGACTGTGACAGGTCTGAATATTATCATTGTTAACATTATTATTTACATAATTGTGAATTTGATTTGGATTAAAAATTATATCACGTTGGGTTTAGGTTTATTATCAATAATTTTTAATGGAGTTGCATGGTGTATTGTATTCTCATTTGCGTTGGAGTTGGAGCTCAGCTCCGACTCTGACTCAATCTCTGTTAGGAATAACGTGGAGTCATAAGAAAGTAGATAGTCATTGGTAGCAATCTATTAATTAGTCAATTGATGAATTTTCATTTCATATATTTCAATTTCTGTAGTATTCTGTATGAAAAATCATAAATAGGAATACTTTCATTGTTTAAAAACATTGCAAATGTTTTTATGTGCAAAATATGCCCCGAATTTGACATTTAATCTATATGTCAGTCCTTCAGCAACTTTAATTTATGTAACTTTGTTTACTACATTTTCTTTGTATTTTTGCTTGTTCATTGTTTATATAACATTGCAAATGTTTTTATGTGCAAAATATGCCCCGAATTTGACATTTAATCTATATGTCAGTCCTTCAGCAACTTTAATTTATGTAACTTTGTTTACTACATTTTCTTTGTATGTTTGCTTGGGTTCGCAACTGGAACTCATGCTCAACACTTGTAATCCGGTTAGAGTTAGTCAATTTTAGATTAAGAAGGAGAAACGTTATTAGAGACTTGATGAATAGTTAAGAATTAGAAGTTAAGTTGTATATCATTAATGACGAAGAATTGTAGAATATATTAATACAATCGATTTCAACGATATGGATTTAAGGTGAAGCGGAGTATGGGGTGCCGTGAGTTTCAAATAAAGACTAGTCGTGTTATTTGTTGTTACACACATTATAATTAAAGGCTTTTAGTTTTAGGTAACTTGTTTTAGACATTTTAGCATCAGGGCACTCTTAAAATTTCAGTCTTGCACTTTCAACTTGATATTATCATCAAAACTAAACTATTGGTGGAGCATTTTTTTAAATTCACTCTTTTCGAATCTTCCATAAAACTCTACTTGAGTCATAAAATGAGTCCCTTATCTCCAACTTGACTCATAAACTGTTACAGAGGAAAAGGACATTCTTGACATATAGCAATATTATTCCCGATTCAAATGCATTCTGACTTTCATCCTGCCAGGCATGCATCATGTTTTTGCAATAATAATGGTCCATCTGCAAATCTCTCAATAACTATCTTAAGGACATTCTTGACATATAGCAATATTATTCCCGATTCAAATGCATTCTGACTTTCATCCTGCCAGGCATGCATCATGTTTTTGCAATAATAATGGTCCATCTGCAAATCTATCTCTCATCAACTATCTACATCATATATACCAGAAAAGCATACGCGAGGATAGTGTCCTTTGTTCAATCAATATGCATATTTTGGCTTCATGCCGCTCTTGAACTTCACTTTATCTGTTTGTACTTTGTACCCAACACAATACCTGTATGCGTGTAGTCTACCTACATTATCTGAATCCATGCGGGAGTCATCATGTAAATTCGCAAGGAGAGGTGGATAAATGGTCAGGTGTAGGTCTGAATTATTGCTATGAATAAATTAAAATTGCAAGAAACGGTCAACAATGTTTCCAGTTGTTACCCCAATATGATCAGTGTAATATAACTACACGCAAAAACAAATATAATAATAAAACTGTTACTTTAATCTTGCCGTAAGACGCATAACAAGTCACTGTGCATTCCTTCTTCCTTACACATGAAATCTCTTTGGCTCTTTATGCCTTCCTATTCATTTCGTATTCTTTTCATGTGTATTATGCAATTGGAACTATTGGAAGTGAAATAAAGAATAAGGATTGGCTGAAACATTGGTGTATTGTAGGCGTTTGTCATGAACTGAAGGTCAAATTCTTCAAGTAATTTTCTAGCTACTTGCTAAATACGTTATAAAGTTTTCGTAATTCAAGAATTTAAACATGATCAAGACCAGTGATTTTTCTTACATGCCAAATTCATGTATAAAGTCTTCGTTCCTCCTCGATATGCTATTTTTTGTACTGCGTATTCCGTGCACAAATGACAATCGGTAATCACAGAAACAAGCCACTCGTCATAATCATATAATGTTTCCGCAAAGGATAAACTCAACATCATATACATCATTGTTGTCTACGCATTGACTAGTCCAAGAAACCATGCATAGGTAGCCAATTTAATGGATTATTATATCACTTTTAACGACATTAATAGACTTTGAGTCAGGGGAACAAGTGACTATTGTTGTCTACGCATTGACTAGTCCAAGAAACCATGCATAGGTAGCCAATTTAATGGATTATTATATCACTTTTAACGACATTAATAGACTTTGAGTCAGGGGAAGAAGTGACTATGGAGGAAGCTTGCTCTTGCTACTTAGGCGTTTGTGCGGAAATAAAAAAATATAAAATGCATTTTAAATGTACAACGCGGTTTTGCTAAAAAGTGGGTGTGGTGTGTGTTCAAGTTTTAAAAATGGTCTCAATTTCTTTATTACTGGTGTTATTTGGTACAGCAGTTGGTACAGTTTTCCTATATTTCTTAAAATTAATTATGTTTTGATATTAACTGAATGTTCATGAACTTTTCTTGAGATTTGAAGCTCGTGTTTTTTTTTACCTAACAATACAGGCGGGCTGATTAGAGACTGGCCCCCCAAACCCCTTGTGTATTCCACAAGCTATACTTCCATTAAAAACATGGACTGGTTTCTGATGTGCGCTGGTAATCTAGTTTTCAGTCAGTTATTTGCATAGTGCATGTCATTGATTGACCTTTAATGAAAAATACACAATTGTTTTATTTTATAGGTTTGGAGGCTCGCAAAGTTTTCAGGACTGCGAGAAGGGATATAATCAGTGTTGGCTTTGGGACAAAAGATGACAAGGCGGAGTTGTTTTATTCCGCCGGACTAAGCAATCGTACTGTGCAGTTCGACTTGGGAAAAGAGTTTGAGGAGACCTTTTTCAGCGGAAAGATATCAAAGGTTTTTTTTTTTAGCGAAAACTATATTTTTCTCGATTTAATTAATAACGAAGTAGATTGTCAGAAGGGCGGGGAGAAAGTCAGGTAAAGTAGTTTTTTTGTTGTAGACAACCGTCAGTCATATTGAAGGTTCCAAATATCATTACCACATGATTCAGAACCTGGCGAATAGGACTAAAGTTATTACTACCAGTTTCCATTTTCCATCTGTCGGATGACATCACTGACATGTACTGTTCAGGGAGAGTGCAAGGAGAGTGCAGGAGAGAGAGGTCTTATAATCGAAGCAAAATTTCATCTCGTATCATAACTTAAAATCTGTGGTTAAAATATCAAATCGCAAATAATCTAGTGTCATATGTGCCATTTTGAACTTGATGGATGTAATGGATGTAGATAAAAACAGATAAATCCAATGTTATTTCGATTACTCTGCAGCTTCAATCAATGCACGCTTTGCACTTGACTAATTTTTATTCTGTCTAATTTTGAGCTTATGATTAGATTATGATATTACTAATTAATTATTTTGCTGCTTTACTTTATGAGTCAAATGATGGGTCCTAGCATTCGATAAGTGACAAATGGTAAGTAATTTATGGCAACGTATAGAATAACCACTGGGTGTGACGAAATGAATGAATGAATGAATTTAAGTTTAAGTTTTATAGCCATACTTATCGTTTGGAAAAAATATACTGAATAATCTTTCTGAAAAAATATAAGAATAAGCGTTCTTCCACCATCATTCTTGACTTGGACTCCTTGGAATGGAATGAGTGAAAGTTGGTATTCCTCTATAGCAGAATTGAATATAAATAGCACCACCACTTTTTACTGTGGACACAAATGTAAATATTTTTCACAAATTAAACGATATTTACAGACACTTCTTCGTCGGAGATCAGAGATCATAGCCTCGTTGTACAAAGCACAATGTACCTAAACTAAACTGGAGTAATCTGAACTAAACTGAACTACACCTGAACTGTTGCTATTTTGCGACTGATACCTCATAACACGTAAATAAAATCCTGTTAACTATTTATGAAGTTAACAGACTTGGATTGAGGATCGTCCATTCGAAACATTTGAAAAAAATGTAGTTTTTTGGCACCTTGTCCGCCATAATAACTATGTTATAGTTGTAGCATAATACTAGTTGTAGTTACTTTGATTCCGAACATCTACACCATCTCCCCTATTGTCAAAGGTTTTAAATGGATGACCCTTCTCCCACTCAAATTGGGTATTTTATATTTAATGACATTGTTTTTGCTATGCACTCCTAGCTATTTTTAGACATGTAAGACCCG
>JAANSN010005193.1:0-12979 GCA_036850665.1 Dicranocentrus wangi | reverse complement strand
AGGAATGAGAGAATGTGGTTGAATGAGTCTGTCACAACCACAAACAACTTCATCCAACCAATGTACCAACAAAAGCCATTGTTGGAGCTTTCCAGAAGGTCTACGTGTAAAAGTCACTCTTTTGGACAAGACGGCTCGAAGCGCTAATTTCTTTCGAGTTGAAAAACATGCTCTTTCACTCCAACCACCAAAACCCTCCAGTCTTCTGTTCCGTTGTTGCCGGCAAAATAAAACACAATGCGTAGGAGTGAAAGTCTGACTCTCAATTTAATTACTTTTGTATCCGACTTGACAACCCTCGTCCTCTCTGTGGACTGCCGAAACAAATAATAATAGGGACAGATTAGTTTTAGTCGAATAAGTATAATAAAAAAACTGTATACCTAGTCTGCAAGGGTTAATGCCAAGTTCCAACATTGCTTTTCATGGTGTATATAGCTTACCATTTTCCCCGGACGTGTTTGGATCGGAGAATAATTCGTAGTCATACGTTAGTAGTCATGAACTAGAACTTGTGAAAAGATATTTAAATAATTTTGTGTGATTAATAAACTTGTGAATCATGTGGACGCCGATAGTTCAAATCTTAAATTACACTGTCCCTTTTTAAGCGGTAGGTTTGCCAATCGGTGTTTAGCACATGTTGCGTACATCAGATAAATAGAAAAGCTGGTTTTAAATCAATGCATTCTTCCGATTCTGCACGGGTCTGCTTGTGATTAAATTCAAAGGCCAATGCTCCCAACAATCACAACGATCATACCTAGAAAGCTCGTACTGTTCAATTTAGGGAATACATATTTAAAATTCATTGGAAGTGACAGCAAAAATAATGCATTGCTTAAGTTTTTTAAACATGTAATATTAGTGTGAATAAACGCAAACTGATAAGTAAAGAATGTAACATTATGTGATACGTAAACTGCAACATGAAAGCCATATATGCATTATTATATGTAATCCGTCTTCATCAGACTTCACTTTTGTCAAGGTTGAAATGAGCTGATTTTGCCTGAGCTAAGTATTTATACATCCAAAGGATGCACATGGCACACGAGCGAACGCAACGTTTCAAAATGCAACTTGTGCACCAGCCATTCCAGCTGCTGCCACCCCCGCCATTAAATCTGGTACATCGCCACATATATATTACAGTAGACTTCACTTTTGTCAAGGTTGAAATGAGCTGATTTTGCCTGAGCTATTTATACATCGAAAGGAAGGTTGCACATGGCACATGAACGAACGCAACGTTTCAAAGTGCAACTTGTGCAGTGCACTACCAGTACCAGCCAATCCAGCTGCTGCCACCACCACCATTAAATCGCAACATATATATTACAGAAATGTGCATTATTTTTTAATGACGTGCCGGCACTAGCTCATACTTACAAAGGCTGTTTTGGAATCGAAACCTGAATAGAGAAAATGCATAACGGTTTATTTACTTTACTGGAGCCTTTGCATTCCCGTTTTGGCCGTTTTATATCTCGCATATGATAAACTACACAAAGAGAAAACCAAGCCATTAAATCACAGTCCGTGTATGCATGGCGCTGGTGCTGGCATATTCGCGACTTTCCAATGCGCCTTGCCTTAGCCTGGCTGAAAAGATTTAAATGTAAAAACGTCCCATAATGTCAACAAATTATACACGTTCAGGAAACAGGATACTTACTGCATTTGCTGCTGTGATGCAAATC
This sequence comes from Dicranocentrus wangi, assembly GCA_036850665.1. Classification (NCBI taxonomy): domain Eukaryota; kingdom Metazoa; phylum Arthropoda; class Collembola; order Entomobryomorpha; family Entomobryidae; genus Dicranocentrus; species Dicranocentrus wangi. The sequence goes on along the minus strand of JAANSN010005193.1, from coordinate 11,276 downwards.
GCAAACTCATTTTATAAATCTGACATTTTGTATAAAATATAGTCGATTCACGGCAACCCTTATTTCTTGGAGGAAAAGTAAATACTTGAAAAAATGCAGCTTGCTTTTGCTTCCTCGGCCTGGAAGCTTCACGGACGGAAAATATATTATGCAAAAGGCAAGATTGAATGCCTCCCTCCCGCTATCCCCTATATCATCTTTCTCTATTTACATCCCATTTCTCTCTCTCTCTCTCAGCGAAAAAAAATCTTCGCATAATATATTTTCACTTGTTCAGCAAGCCCCCAAAACTGAGCCGATAAATCCATCCCGTTTCAGGATGGTATGCAGCTGGCATCACTCACTCGCCATATTACGAATAATACTTTATAATCATGCGTTCCTCCATCCTCCTCCTCCATGTGCGGCTAGCCCTTATCCAGGGATTTATATTTTATCATAAAGCATTTCTCATACCAAAATGCCCCCTCCCGACATTTTCATTTCCCTGGGCTAAACACTATCACCCACCACCACACTCTTATCTTTCCGCGAAAACTGCTGATATGAGCGTGGTTATAGGAGGTAAAGGGGAATGGAATGAGACGCTCTCGTCGTCGTCGTAGTCGTCGCTCCCACTTGCATTTTGCATTTTCAGTTCAGACTGCCTCTTTCTTGAATTAAAATTTAGATGCGGACGAGCCCACGTTCACGAAGCCATAAACCGTTTTTCAAATTTTATTATATTTATAATGCAGTGTTATGCATGTCCACATTCTCTCAATATTTTATCTTGGATAAACGGGCCGATCAAAATTGTAATTGGATTTCAAATATTTAGTAGTAGTATGTAGTAAATTCATTGATTTCTCTTAGGGCACTTCAAATTCCGAGCCCAGTGTAATAAATCAAGAAAGCATGATTGCAGAAAATACAGCCGTAGGCCGCATTGATCTCACTTTTCGCTTCAGCGGAGGAATAATCCTCCTTTGGTTCCATGCAAATTTTATAGCGGACAAAGCAAATATTGCAATTATATTGACACTTGGTTTATCAGACCATCTATTTTAAATTAAGTGGGTTCACGGAGAGCCTTTGGGCTTTTCAAAAAATGAGAAAGCTATTGGATTTGTAAAAGCATTATTATTGAGAATGGGATGCATGAAAATAATTTTCATTGGGGAAGTATGCTCAATATTATTTTCTCTTGGGCCTCCAACTAAATTATGCATTGTACAGATTAATTCTCCCAAAGCTTGCAAGTGGGACTGGTAAAATAAGTTTTACTCAGAAAGGCCACAACGGGCTAAAATCTCCTGAGAAGGTTGACTATATGGATCCACATGCTTTAAATTCGACACAGTGGAAGCACTCTAGAAAATCCGCTTTGATCACTTTTAGATGCGATATTATGGTAAAATGGGACATTTCCGTGGAGGGCAGAGCAGGGCTAATATTTTATATTCTTTGTGGGTATTGTTCAAATTAAGTGGATTGGAACCGCATGCAACTCCACTGACTACATGGACCATTTACCGGTGATTAGGTTTTCTGATGGATCCGTCCGTAGCTGTAGGTGAAAAAACGTTTCCTCGAAATGAACAACCATCCTTCTTTCCAGTTGTATCTACAGACTACTTCTGTTGAAGTGAACCTATTATTGATGTTTTAAGCTTTCTTTTGTTAAGTAGAAAAGCAAGAATGATTTTGCATGGTGCGTTGCTGACTGGTACTTGCCAAAGATCATGTTAAAGTTTGGAGTACCTATATCAATTATAAGCAACCGCGTGGTGAGTACCGTTTCAGATTTAAGTGTCCTCTCGCATGCTTCAATAAAAAGCTTATCTATTGCAGAATAGGTATCTAAATTTTGCGTTTTTGCCCGGTGTTATCGGTATTACCTAAAATCTACAGAAGGTAATCCATGCGCCACATAAAAACACGGAGGACCGGCTAATTGTACATAAATATATAGGTGTAGTTTTGCAATTAGGTGTTAGATGTATGATGTCTACGATGAAATCAATATTCCAAATGTACCGCTATCCACTTTAGTAAATAGGTCGTTGGGGTACTGGACAGATATCGCTAGAGATTAGCTAGATAGTAAATAAATTAACAGTAATTGTATTGGATTTCACTTACCTTTAATAAAATCAACGGCTTGCTCAAGACCGTAGGTATCTGCAAAGATATTAAACATTACGAGGATTAATAAAAATCAAGTCAATTATACCCTTCCATTCCACGTTCTTTAGATGAAGGCATGCATTTTTTAATACAGGGGATTACATGGCCAGTCGGGAATTTCCGTAATAAAATCTGCAAAAAAGATAATCTTCTGAAGCTAACTTCTCAAATTAAGTATGTATGGCCTTGCTTGGCAATAACGAGTCTGTCTTCAGACCGTATTGCTTTGTAGATATAGCAGAGCAGATTGTATATTCCGGAACATGCTCACTAAATGACTATCTTCAAGCACAAGAAAGGAGATAATAAAATCTTTTTCATTACAAGCTGCATAATATAATTTCTATTTCTAATCTAGTTGCATTGCATATGCTACTCAGGTTTCCTACAAAGAAAAAAAACCATATGTATGGCTCAGCCATTTTAATTTATGCTGTAAAATTAAAGATTCGCTTTTCCACGAAACGTTGGTTCGTTCCGCTCCGCTGCGCGCCACTTACCTTTATCACAGTCATCTAGAATGTACGCCCCAATTTTAACTCCAGGAATGATCCCCTTGGTATTGATCCAATCAATTGTGTAGAGCATTGCTTCCAGGGACTGAACTCCTCCCTGGAATAATAATAAAAAAGAAAGAAAGAAAAAAAGAGTTTCATTAAATTGACAAGCCCACATTTCCAATTACTTCCTGTCCACATAAAAGTCCTTCACTTTCCCAAGGATTTTTGAAAACACTCGGTATTCGGAACCGGAATCCGGTAAACACGTGCAACGTGCAACTGAACCGTGCTGTTTCCAATAAACCACCCAATTAAATAGGTACACACAAAGCTCGTCGAGTCCAAACCTTCATTCAGCAAAAACAACAAAAACAAACTCTTTCCCAGCAGAGTTTTGTTATTGCAACCACGAAGAGGGAGCAAGAGCAAACCGAAAAAAAACCTCAACAAATCATTTCCCTTTTTACTGGCAGTCCAAAGCAAAAAAATAAAAGAAGTTTGACCAGCAGCACCTGTTTTGTTTGATTTGTATTTTGTAGGTACGGGTTGTACATAATATCCAAAATGATGAATATTTATGAAGGCTTCTTGCCAGTTCTTGCAGCTCGTGAACAACATAATATACCTAAATATATGGATAACCAGAACGAGCCACTCGAACACGCAAAAATCAATACGTGGTGGACTATTATCAGTGTGTCAGTGTGACTATATCGGGCTGAAAAATCAACGAGATAAACAGGATCCACAATGTGGAGTATAGGATTGTTGTGTATTATTGGCAATAAAGTGTGTGTTGTTGTGTATCGTGTTTGGAGCTTCTTGGAGGCCTGCTTGCTGCCCATGCCCACCGACCCCGATTGTATATAACGTTTTCTTCCAAAGTTGGGACAACAGCAACCGGGTCAGGCAGAGGCAGGATGATGGTGAAATGTCTTTCATCTAAATGGAAAGTAGAGCTGGACTAGTTTCTTATTCAAAACCTCCCCTCGAAAAAAGAAACATGTAAAATGAGCACCGCCTGCACCTAAGCACACTACCCAAGCCCAACCAGCAAGGAAAAAAGTACCTTTCGCGAAAGCAATTTTCTGAGGAAAAAAAGCTTTCCATTTCCATTTATAATGTGAATTGGCGGAACAAAGAAAGAAAGAAGGGGGTCGGTAGGTAGTACGTAATACGTAACAAAAATATGACATGAATATGTTTCACGTTTCCTTCAGCTGCTCAAATTGTGTACAACAACAAGGAGCAGCAGCTCAATTCATTATGCGCATTCCATCAATTTTCACGCTTTTCTTAGCGCTTTCGACAGGAGAGCGATCGAGCAGTTCCGCCGTTTCGTCCCCTGTCACGGGAGACGGAAGACGACGGGGCGAGGAGACCTTAAAACGAGAGTTGTAGTGCAGTCTGATATAGTGCAGTGCAGCGCTACTTTTCTTGCAAAGTATTTCGAATCAATAATAAGCGCACGTACTTCGACACGAGCTCTTCTAATCTCAAGGTAACCCACACATCATCATCATCTCCATTCCACACATTTATATAGTGCACCAGACAACACAACAATGGAATTGCACAACAGCCTACCTCGGGTTGACGGATCGGATATATCTTGCCACAAAAGTGTATTGTAAAAGGACCCAAACCCAAACACAAAAGACTCAAAGAGCTACTCTTTGAAGCATTAAACTAAACCTTTGAAATCCATCCATCCCATATCCTGCCTACAATTTCTCCATGCATCATTGGATCGAAATTCTAGAAAAAAGAAAAGAAGACTTTTTTTCGAATTGCACTGGTGATATTTGAGCATGATAGCATGAGGGGATGATCGAGGCATATATATGCTAAATATTTGAAAATGGGGTAGTGCAACAGACAGGCGTAATACTGCATTCCAAGCACGGTGTTTTATCCTCGCTTCCATATTCATTGCAAATGACTCAAATGAGCTATGAGCTTACATTTTCCGCTAAACCTTCCGCACTCCATGTATATTCCTTTGCGACTACCAATACCAATATTACGCCGTTCTGGATTACCGTCATCATCACAAAAGCAAATTGGCTGCGAAATATGATCCGACAACTAAATGGCTAATTCCATTAATAATAGGGGAAAAACTATACTCCTCCTGCTAACCCATTCCCGAATTTGGGTGGAAGTGGAAGTAATAATAATACGTCCTAAAAATTACGAGCGGCTTATCACATTTCCCCCAAGTTCATCAACTGTAAAATGAGAGGCTAATCGCCATCATTCTGTTCAGTATATACGATGGTAGATATATGGTATTTAGTCTGCTGGAGACATGACAGACGATATCCTCTGGGTATAATTCAAACTGTCCAATAAAATTTTTTACCCTTTTATTGCACCCCCAATACCCCCATACACAACACAAAGGATTCTATATCGCCAAGAGGAAATTGGCCAGGCCCAGTCAACCGTTCGTCATACATATATAGCTCATAAAATAGATATATTTTTTACTGCAGATATTATGATTATATATTAAGATCTTGTCTTCACATCACTTACTCCATTTATTACAAAATTATTAGCCAGTAGCCAGTGAAAACTACATATACTGGTGGTGGTTCGTCAAAAAAGTCTAATCATTTTATGGTGACCAGTCGACCAGTGTGGATGTGGATCCGCAACTTGATCCATGTAATACAAATATATTATTCTCTCTTCCCGAATATACGAAAGAATCACGCAGGCTATAAAGTTGAAATAGTCCCTATAAATCATGAGTAAAACGGTAAATTGCCAAAATTTTAGCATTTATGCGAGTACCTGGACCTTGGAGTCGCAGCAGTATAGTATTCAATTGTTGACGTTGATAGGCATTTTCGGCTACGCCCTACCCTAATCCCATTTAAATGGGTAACACTTTGGAGAAAGTAATAATAATCCGATATTATTGATACAAGGAGACTCACAGTAGGAAAACGGAGTAGCCCTATAAACCGTCAACTTTTTAAAGCATAATTCATCACTAAATTTACTACGTATAATTGCACCTATTATCCCCGAAATTTATAAATCCTTCGAAAATAATTTCGGGTTTCCAGTGACGGAAACCCGTAATCTCTCGACCCCAATAAATTACATGGTTTTGTCCTCAAAATGCGGTGATAATTTTCCTTGGAGGAGGGCTAACCGAAGGTCTTTGGATATTTTTCGAGTGAGAAAAAACTGAAATACTGTAATTATGTGTAGATTTTAGGATCAGATAAACCCCAACAAAGCAATTAAACAGTCCTTTAAAAAGTTTATATATATATCCCTGAAAATCGCGTTAGGCATCTGGCTCATTAGCTTTTGGCCCATCACGCAAGGTTGTAGTAGGGACAAATAATATGCATGTTAATATTTCTTGGTTGCAAATTGAAGTAAGTCATCATCAAGAAAAAATTAATGCACTAGCTGTGCGTTTGCCTTCTCTTCTCGTTTGGCCAAAAACTGTTGCATGCCAAGTGCAAAAACTGCCAAGTGACGGCCGGCTTGCATGTGGTCGTCGTAAGAAACTTGCCACTGCCACTCTGCTACTCTATCTGAGAAGATCAAAGGGTCTGAAAATAATTCACAAGGGTTACACAAGCTAAGCGACTTTTTTCTGAATAAACAAAATACAAAAAAGAGCCTCCAAGACCAGTAGCTGGCATAGCATGTCAAGGCATGAGGACAACTTTGTGCTCAGAGTGAGCCCAATAATGGCACACGCTCCCCGTGTGTGAGCTCCTTGGATAGTCTATATATTCATATATTCGAACAAAAAAATAGTATAGACAACTCTTGCCACACACATGTCAAGAGTGTCCATAAATTATGTTAATTTGTCAAGTTTTGTAAGCTGAATGAAACCATAAAAAAAGCCTGCTGAACTATTTTCTGTTTTTTTAAAACTAACGATGATAACGATACGATACGACGATGGGGGAGCAGACGCAAACAAGTATTTGCATATAACATCATATTATTCGCTCTTGAATAACGAGTCGGTGAGGTGACGTTTTCAATGGCTTATCAAACCCTCCACCTCCACCACTTTTTGCGCATAATATCTTATTTTATCTAGAGTAGCCAGCCTTGGCCTGATTGCCAATATTTCGATTTACGAAAGAGAATTAATTAGATAGACAATCTTTTTTGAGGGAGTACGTACGAATGTATGTACATCATTTTTTTCTTCTTCTTTCAGTCTAATGATATTGGTCAACAATGCTCTTCACTCTGTCAGAGTAATGAACTTGGTGAAGAAGACGAGAGACGAGGAGGCGAGGTGGTTGAGGTGTAAAAAGTGAAGGATTGAAGAATTGCCTACATACTGCTTGATTTGTGCCATTATTTTGCCCTTCTCAACTCGTCACACAGTAGTCACGCTGCACCGAGAAGCAGCCACACCGGCTCTTGAAGTTCGACTCTTTTCCAAAAGAAAAAAAAACGGTAGTAGTATAGTCCCCTATCCAGCCAGCCAGCCCGTGCTTTGTGTCTTTTGATGTGCAAATCTCAATTAAGTTTCTTTGGAATCTGCATCCACTCAACTGTCTAATTTCCCTTCCCCCTCGCACACACATACACACACACACAAAATGAAATTCCTTCTCCACTCCCTCTTCTCCAGCAGCTTTGCCATTCTGCTCGCTTCATTCTTCGTCAGCTCCTGCCAGGGGAGACTTGAAGCCACCAAAATCGTCGCTGGTCGAGCGTACGTTCTGGAGAGTCAACATGACGGGGCGGTAAGTGGAACAATAAATACCCTTACGCTAATGATGAGCCGGTTGTTGTTGATGAAATTCGAACCTTGCCCTATAGCGCTCCAACAACACAATGTGCTTGTCTGGGCCGCATTGAGTTCGAAACACCCAATCACGAGAAGGAAAATAATGTCTTCATGAAATTCCTATAAGAGAGAGGAAGAGTTAGTCGTAGTCCCTAGAGAATTCCTTCAAAAAGGGGAGCGCTGACTGAGATCAGCCCCAGATTACCTTTTCCTTAGTCCAACGGGCAATGAACGTCGTGCGTAAATAGTCAGATGAGCAGTTGCGTTGCTCTAAAAATGAACTCTTTGGAGGAGTTGTTGAGTTGGGTGAACAAGTAGAAAAAAAAGTTTTACTAATTGCATTTCTCCATGTGAAGTTCTTGACAGCTTTAGGAGGAGGGAAAGTGGGCACCTCACAGCAACACGGAGGCTCGAGCCCTAATCGACAATGGACGTTCCAGCAAAATGGTTTGTAATTAATTCATACAACTTATATAATATATACCTCTTCTTGCAAAGCAGGCAACAAATGAATAAACTTTTAACCGCTTCATGTTCCTCATCCTCATGATAAAACTCTGTTGTGCAGAGAGAGGGAGAGAGGACGACGCACTTGAAGTTGTTCACGCGTGGGGTTAACTTTACCCGTAAAACTCGGATCCCCCTTTTCGCAATGTTACAAAAAAGTATATATGAAATGTTCGTCGTGGAGCAGTTCTTCACTGCCTCCCTCCTTTTGCTTGTAGCCTGAAAAAGTTAAACTTGGAGCGAGCGAGCGTAGCGTACTTAACTTACTTGTTAAAGTTCTAATTCCCTTTCTTTTCTTTCATGAAATGAACCCATCAGCCGATTCATCTTGGACTCTGACACCTGTTATTAGCGACATTAACGTGGTCAGCGAGCAAACTTGGAAAATTTCATATGTCGGCCATGGGAAATCCCAGTTCCAGAGTTTGTCAACGGGGAAATGCCTCCTTAATTCCAGGTCTGAATGAGCGACTAACTTTTCCTCTTCCAAATGATTTACAATGTCAGCCCCGCCAACGCCACCGCCAGTCCCATACCACTTTTTTTTTAATTACATGCTACTCTTAATATAATTTGTATTTTTGGGAAGATCAATTTGTCCCTTGTCACCAAACCACCAGCACACGACTACGCCATAGAGAAACCATATTACTCTAAGCCAAACTAAATACATATAATATGTAAATTTTTGATTATATACGCAGTGGACCCAAGGTTTTGGACGGAAGCTGTGACAAGCAGGATCCCCGTCAGCGCTGGAGAGTATACTAAAATCGGGAAAGGGCTTCCGGGAAAGAGTACAAAATTAAAGTGGTCCACTTAATGAAAAGCATTTCCCTGGAATTATAAGTATATGAGAGCCGATTAAATTGGAAATGGCTGCCATCCCATCTACATATTTTTAATTGAGTCCGTCCAATCTGCATACACTTTTGTTAATTACAACCGGAACAGCCTACCTATTTTTTTGTACCTATGTAGTTTTGTACCGTGTGAATTGGATGTTGAAGCGCCAAAACCGCAGTAATTAAATACAATAATACAATTCTCTAAATTAAAAAGTTGAGGAGAGTTTTTGAGCTGTTGTTCATTTCTATTAATATTTAACTACAACACCGTGTGTACCAGTCCCACTTTTATCCAGTACTGCTACACACTCGGTGGTACTGGTGGCGGTGGCATACCCACTCTCACAATCTCCCTTTTTGTCATTAATTTAGCAAATTTTGTGTTGTGCATCTCTCTCTTCGTTGGTCGGAACTGTCATCCTGCATGAATGAGCAAATATGATACTGTAATTTCCTGTGCCGCTATGCTATGCTGAATACTTTTTTTTTTGGAGAAAATGAGCCATTGAATTTGCTCCACAATATATAACACAATACAAAATGTCTGATCATTAGTCAGCGTTTCCTGTGTGCAGCGATGCATTCATCGTCAGAGCAGTGGTCTTCAGCAGAAGAGAAAAAAACTTTTGTGGATTCTCAAGCTGCCCTATATAACTAACAACGTATATAATATTGGGAACAGGCCCCAAAAGACAGAGCGGATGGATCCCCGCTGTACAATTTACTTTAGGGTAGTAGAGCACAAACTCCGACAAGTTGCGCAGCTCATAATATTTAGGTAGGTATTGTTGATGTACACTTTTTTCATTCCAACACGTTCCGTTGGACACTCATAATGATTGGTATAAAAATTTTCATAAGGAAGAGACTCCGTCCGAATATACGACGAACACAATCAAATTCATTTCCACTCTGTGCCTCCATTTCATTCCGCCCAACCCCGATACATGTTCTTTCTCTCTCTCTCTCTCTCTCGAGGAAGTACGCATTCTTCCGTATACGGTTCCCGTTGGTATTGGACCAACTATTAAAGCGCAATAGGTACATTACACACACATCCCTCATGCACGAGAGAAATCATTCATGTCTTCTGTCAGCCACAGTTTTCCACTTGATATATTTTCGCCCAAAAGGCAATAGAGAAAATGTGTCATCCTGGATTCAGCCTTCTTTCAATCAATGCTGCGCGAATGCGAGCCACGTTCCCGCGACTCCTTTCATCGTTCCGAATCCGAAATGGAGAAGAAGAGAAAACAGAACGGCGGCAGTTGAAGGGTTGACTGGTAAAAGGGAAAAGTTGGTAAAAAAAAATCAAAGCAGTGAGAGTTAATGAAAGTACGAGAGTGTGTGCGCTTTTATTTGTTGTTGTTTGAACTGAACACAGTTTATTTTGGGGGAAGGGGGGACCACCCGGGTCGATATTTTTTTCATTTCACCCTCAACATAGACAACAAATTAACAAATTTTATAATTCATTGTGTAAACAGACAGAATTCCTCTTTTTGCGTGCCTTTTTCCACTACAACTTCAATAATTACATTAATTATCCTTCACTACATTGACTATAGGCATGCAATGCAAACGGGAACAAAAACAAATGGAAGAAAAAAAACTCGTTGGCGGAATGCTTCTTTTTTTCCCATTGCACTTTTACTTTTTTACTATTATGTTTTGACAAGTAAAAGGGACAAGATGTACCTTTGGGAAAAAATGGACAAACTTTTTTTGACTGCCTAGATGCCTCTTCAAAATAAAAAAAACAGGGAAGCTAGAGAAAGCAGCCAGCGAGCGACTCGTTGGCTTGATCGCAGCAAAACACGACAAAGCGAGAGGAGTGAGTGAGGAGCAAGGGAATTTGTGTATAGCCTGTAGATGCGTGAACCATATTATTTTCAGTTCAGCAGTCTCCATGAAATGGACAAAGAGTCAACTGACAATGTCAAAAGTCAGGCAAGATTTCCCGTTCATAACGACAGACAGCTTTGATTACTCTTGTGATTTCACATGTTTCCCAGTTCCCATCATACCATCCCATCTCTTTCTTGAAGACTGACTACATTCGACTTTTTTGCTCCTTTTGTTTTCGACCAAAAAATGGAAACTGCTTTGCTTTGGCTGCAAGGCAAGGGTCTCTCCTCCAGTGCCAACTCCAACGCTAACGCTGCTGCTCGTGTTCAACATATGTTAGACGGTTTTGACCCGGGCGTACTTCCTACGCTCTACTCCGATATGGTAAACCATATGGTAGGAAACTGGCTAAATTGAGCGTAAGACAGAGGAAATAAACTGAGAGAGAAGGAAGAAGAAGGGAAACACAGCGTGAAGGTTTTTATTTCAAACGTGTAGTAAAAAAAATTCCCTCAGACTTTTGAAACGAGTTTGGAGGGAAGGAAAGGAGGACACGATACGAAATATGAAGTGGTGGAAGTGCCATATTTTTTCATTTCCCTCCCATCCGCC
>JAANSN010005192.1:0-12980 GCA_036850665.1 Dicranocentrus wangi | reverse complement strand
TGTACCGGGGCCGGATGTCCGAGTGGACATGAAGGGAATGGGTCTTAATCGGCTTGGCTACCTGAATTGGAAACAACAAATATTATATGTTTTTTAAATATAAGGAGTACACAGTTTGAGTCTCAGCTCCATGTCCGCAAGAGAAAAGTCGTCGTGATTCGTGTTCTTTTCGGATTTGCAGCAACTAGAAATAATTATAAATATAAGCAATTTCTCCTGAATTACCGGACAATGTGGCTGCGCATAATTTTCTTTGGGGTATTGGCCCAGTGCCAACGACAACCAAATCCAGCAAATTAAGAAGAAAACAGTTTTCTCAAGGAATTTAATAATAAATCCCATCATGTTTACGCTGATGATCCCCAACTTGAGTGAACCATACAGATTTATATAAAGTGTGTAGAGGGCAGAGGAGTGAAGAAATATAGAATTGATGGAACAAGCAGATGGGACAATAAGAAGCTATGCAAAATACTTTTAAAAAATAAAAGCATGCACACTTCCCACTCCCTTGCTTCCTCTCTGTAACGCGTATATTGAATGGACATGCCAGGGCCAACCGGCTCGCTTACTAGTTCAGTGGTTCACTCAGATTTTTTCCAGCTAGCGAGAATTTTTTTAAAATTATTATTGCAACGAGTCATAGTCATTGTCAGGCCAGCCTTGTTAATAATCTCTATATTACTTTGCTTGCTTGTAAAATTATTACTTTTTCCGGCCTACGTGGAAAATATGTCTGTCTGTTCATCCATCACTAGACGAGCAAGCAGAGAAGTTTGGAGACAAGAGACAAAAAAATTGTTGTTAATCAGGACGTAGGAGTTTAATACGGCCAGATTGCATCAGATTGTATTCTTAAACTCCTGCTTCTCCTCACTGGATGCTCTAGTGATTGATTGGCACATTTTTTCCATGTAGACCGGAAAAACTTTACAAGTAAATTAAAGTAGGGATTTTAAGGAGGACATCATCAAGCTTATTCTGGGAAAATCTCGCCAAGTCAGGACAAAGGTAATGAATCCCATGTACGAAACGAAAATTAAACAAGAGTAGAGGAGAAACAAGTTGAATACGTAGAAAGTTGTTGACGGGGGGACGGGGTGGCTCCGTAGGGGATCAGGCTCACGGAGTAATTCCTTTCTTCCAACCTCGCGGAGCCGTCAGTAAAGCGTAATAAAGGTTTTTGAGGAAGGTTGTGCGGAAGACCCATATCACGCAAATTACCACTCAGTAATTTTGTATGAGAACAGATATGGGATTTGCATACAAATATGATTTGGCTGATGGGTGTTTGTTAAATGGTTATAATTGGAAGGAGAGGCATCATCATGAACCAAAAAGCTGTGAGGTTATTTGTAGCGTGAGTTTTTATGCTCATATACTCGTAATTTCCCACAAATCTTTAAGTGGATCTCCGGAATGCTTGTTCGAAATATCAAATGCCAACTGCTGTAATATGATATTTAGTTTATGAATATTATGAATATGCTACGATGGTTGGAAAGAATTTTAGGCGGAAACAATTGAGTCTATTTGCACGACAGAAAGTTAATTGCACTGGGCTAAAATTAGAAAAATCGGCGCATTGGACATCAAATATGCTTTAATTGTCTCTAAAGGTGAACAATGAGAATCTGCCGCTTTTTAGCATAACCAAGCTTTTAAGGGTAGGACATTGCTCGTGCATTAGCATAAGCATACGAGTATGAGACCTCGTAAACCCTCTCTCCCTTTTGGCTTTTAATTACTATTCCATTTATTGTATAACCCTTTCATTCATAAACCTTTTACAATATGCATTTACATTGTATGGATAGATAATTGTTATTTTGATATTTGATACTTATATATACGATTCTTAAGATTAACATTAATAAGAACATTTTAAATGAGCCATGGCAGAATTAGAATTACAATAATGGAATGCTGCATTCTCGTTGTCCGATTGAAGCATCTCGTCCTCGTCATTAGTGGTCACTGCTTCCGATGCACGTTCCTTGGAGTGGTGCTTGGATATCGCCAAGCTCTCCAGTTTTCTAATTCATTGTTGGTAACCTAGAATCATAGCAAAATAAGGGTTTATATGTACAGGTACCGTGGGAATTTTCCAAATTTTATGGTGGGATCTTTGAGCAAAATTCTTGCAACGCTCTGAATACAGCTCTGAAGTCTATAAAAGGAATCCCAAGTTTCGGCCAGTACAAGCAATTTTTTATTTCTTTTTTGGAACCATCCCGGGATACAAGTATAACATAAGCGCACATGTATGTATAGGTATGGGAGCTTGAGACATTTTTCGAGTTTTCTCCAGTAATAATGGCCAATTTGGAATGGATTAATATATCACTGGAATCTAGCAGCAGCATACCCAGAAATGACTGGGATTGGGACACTTGGATACGGCCAATTTTTCCCATGTTATGAAGCAGGTCCATATGTTCTTAGGCGGATTTTCCAGTTGTTTCCAATGGCTTAATTAACTAGTTGCCTATATTTAAAAAGAATTGTGCATTTACAGAATAGGCTCCTATTACAGTTGTAATTTTTTCCTACAAAAATCCGGATATATTCGGTTTTGATTGCCGGATCGCAGATTCAGATTGCTTTGGAGAAGATTACGATGCATTTATTGATGAACTTGGGGTAGAGTGAGGTACCTCTTAAATTCCGTCTTTCCGACCCTTATTTACTTCACCACCACCGGAGCGGAAGAAAAAAGAAGGATTAAACAACAGAAGTCATCATTATCATGGCAGGATTCAGGTAGATTTTTTTGTTATGATGATGCATTTCTTTTAGCACTGCGGGTACCTTCGCGGTTAAAACATGCATACACGTGTATTCATATATACACACAGGTGAAAGTAGTACCTGTCATGATCTTCTAGCCACCTGTCATGGTCTTAGGTTGACCTGTCATGGACTTATATTGACCTGTCATGATCTTCTAGCCACCTGTCATGGTCTAAAACCTACCTGTCAGAGTCTAAAACCTACCAATCATGCTCTGTAATCTACCTGACATTGACTGAAACACAATCAGCATGGTCTAAAACCTACCTGTCATGGTCTAAAACCCACCTGTCATGGTCTGTAATCCACCTGTCATGCTCTACAACCCATATGTCATGGTCTAGTACCCAATTTGAAATTTCAATCAGAACGGAATTTCCGTAGTATTACACACACTGTTTATATATATAGATAATCGCTACAAATGTAGCATAGGATAGTCTGCAACGTCGCCAAAAAAGAAGCAAATCACACCTCAATTCTTCTAACTCATTATTTTATGAGAGCATTTATTTATTAAACACAAGTCAGAGTTACGTTACAGTTTAATTTTTATCATTATTGTTCATAGCTTGCTAAGTAGTATTGCTAAGTAGTATTGCTTGGTATATTATTACGTATATCAAAAAATCATGATCATTTTGACTAACTTTAATATTGTCGTCGCTTGCACAATTAAGGAATGAACACATTTGGTAATACAGATAAATAATTAATAAATATGTAATAAATATATAATAAAATTATGGATAAAAATCTCGATTTCGTTCAGGGTAGTTGCCGCATCGTTTCCGTTGTCGTATACGAATTTGAAATAGAATTTTCACTGGGTTGAGGCAGTTGAGTTGGTCTGGTAGATTCCCAGAAAAGTTGCGCGTTGTTCACGATATTTCCGGTCGACATCCGGTTTCATTGTGAACATCCCACGAGGGATGAGTTCAAAATCAACAAGTTGGAAATCATCATATCGCCTGTAGTGTTGTTTTTCAATACTGAGGATAATGATAAGCAAATTTTATAATAATGATAATGATAATAATGACATAACGATTTTATATATCATTTCAGTTTACGTAATACTTACGTTTCCTCTATGATGCCAACACCGGGAAGGTGCGCCAGGATGACCAGGAGAACAAATAGGACCTTAATTGCGAGATGAGCCATCGTCAATGTGGAAATAACACTGGGCTGAACTATTTGAACTTACTGGAACACAGTCACTCTTTACTGGAACAAATAAAATGACAAACTGAGCATCATGATGGGCAGTGATAAACCACAAGATTATAATCATAATATTAAAGTAAGCATCATAATATTAAATTAATAAAGTAATAAAGTTGGGAATTACCAAAATTTAAGTAAATAGCCAAGACCTGGGACAGACAGGACAGACTTAAAAACCGGTCACTGGAGAATGATACGATCAAATCTCGGGAAATAATAATGTAACTCGTGAAATTGTACAAAATGTAGAAAAACTATAAAATTAGTTTATCGTACAAAAAGTACTTAGGAAATTGTTTATTGTAGAAAAAAGTACATATGTAAGTGAATTATTGTAAAAAAACGAACGAAATTATTTTGTGGTAAAAAAGTAATACAGAAACCGTTTTGGAAATTGTATTGTGGTAAAAAAGTAATACAGAAACTGAAGTATTAAAAATAATCGTAGTATAATAACGAAGGAAACCGTGTGCTGTGCTTGATATAGTATGTGTGTTCTTTGTCAGAGTAATATGCGTATTCGTGTTGTGATTGTACCGTAGCTTTCTACTGGGCTTGTTTTTTTTGCAATATTGTTTTCTGTCAAGTTGTGTAGAAAAAACACACTCGAGACGTTGACGCCAAGGCACTCGGGGCATGATGCGCGTATTCTATGGTGAAGTGAGCACATCAAAGCTTTCCACACCTTTATTCAATGCATAATGCATAATATTATTCCGTCTTTCCGACCCTTAATTACTTCACCACTACCGGAGCGGAACAAAAAAGAAGGATTAAACAACAGAAGTCATCATTATCATGGCAGGATTCGACATTCGTGAGACTATTCTTAAAGGTAAATAAAAGAGTCCAGATTATTGCAAAAATAAGTGTTTTGGTTTTGAAATATTTAATTAAGTGAGGTTAAATTATTTTTTATAGATGTAAGCGTAACCCACGAGAATACTGGAATTCAAAGAAGGGTGGTGAAGTAGAAGATGTCACGCGAAGAAATGAACAATGAATCCACTGGAAGTTTACTCGAGACACAGACACTCGGCGTCCACGGAAGCGGAAACGAGCAACAAAATTAAGCCGTGTGCTGAGTGCTGACCGTCCGCCGGGGATTAGAGGGATTAGGACAAGATTGGATCGACGGAGTTCAGGAGTGAGGATAGAGTACTTTCGGTCAATCCCTCCACCGGGTATTAATTAGTATCTCTGATCTTTCTCTTGTTAATTTAATTATTATTTTTTTATATGTAAGATGCTGACTTTGGCAGACTGACTTGGATGAAGATAGGTACCAGATAGCGGCTAAGTAGGCATGCAGAGAGTTACCTCTTTACCAAAATCCTAATAAAATATATGGAGTGGGTATTGAATTTTCTTAGTGCGCCTGGTACCTGACGTTACCGGCCACTTTCAGGGAAAAAATTAAAATTCCAACGGGAGAGAATAGAGGATTTGTTTTGGTCCAGGTGCATAAACCCCGAATAAGAGGAGACAACTCATAACGCTCTCGGATTTGGATCGGTCAATTGCTCTCTCTCCTCCTCTCGTAGACTCTTGGACTCGTAGCAACTGGAACCGGGGCTTTTGGACCTCTAGGACCCCTCTGTGGCCCAATTTGGATCTTCTTTTTGGAACCTTGGTCTCCTCTGAACCATGGACTCATCTGAAGGACGATCAACATCCTCGTTGGAAATTGGACCTGCAGCTCCAGCATTCCTCTCTGACGACGTGGACCACCTCTCCAGCAACGACGACAACGGTCACCAGAAGGAAGGAAGCCTAGAAATCTCAACCATCGGGCCTTCAACCCAGGGTCCCATCTTTTTTGAGGCCTTACTCGCTCTGCAGGATCTTGACTTTCTTGCGGTAAGCCAAGGAAAAAAGATTATTTCTTCTTCTGAAGTTTGTTATTATTTAGTTATCTAGTTATTAGTTTCATTATTATTGACACTAGCAGCTCCTTTTAATTAATTTTTTTCTTCATTTTTTCTTTAGGTTTCAAGGAACCGAGTACCATACGCAGATCCACTCCCCGTCAACCCACTGGATTTATCTATGAGCATTGCCTGCGTTCCTCGACGACTTGATCAACCCACCTCGCCTGGACAGCTCATTATCGAGCTAGCTAGCATCCAAAACCCATGGGGAATGACCAGCAACCCAATTACTGGACAGGTGAGAAAAAAAAATTATAAATTCTATATATTTTTTGATGATGATATGCATAAATCCTGTGTGTACTTTATAATTTATTGTTTTCTTGTTTTCTCTTCAGTCTTTTCAGAAATCTTTTCAGATTTACATTACTGACGACAGTAGGAACATTCTTATTTAGTTGGTGCTTAAAAGTGGTTAAGTTTAAGATGCTTTCCAGCTAGCTATATAATACTAGCATCCGTGACGACTGACAACTATTCACACTCATAATATGTGTCCTTATTAGTCCCTATTTACTTTGGTTGTAAAGTTGTAAAGTTTTATATATAAGTATTTTCCAGCGTAACCGTACGTGGAAAATTATCTGAGTTCATCAACACTAGAGACTTGATGGAGCAGCAGATAATTGTGGTTTTAACAAGGAAGCAGGAGTTAAAAGTCAGTTTGATTGGCTGAGTGACTAAATAATAATAATTTAACAGTTCAGCCACATATATGTAGTATGATTTTTTACGTGGTGGTGTCTGGTGTCGTCAAAATGGGAGCTGGAAATGTTACGTCATCAGAGACGACACGGACAACTTCAAAATACCTGATGATGATGATGATGCATCCTGATGATGATCATTATTGGCAGTGGAACTTGGAATGAGTTGGTTTAGTACGTGCTAATACTTTTAATAAGTACCTATATTGAATCAACGGGCGCATTTCAGCTTTCTCTCTTATATACTGTACTACTGGGATTGGCCCAAGCCAAGGTGCTATTGCACAAAATAAAGGAAAGCTGCTACATAATGAGGGTGTCGAGATGGTCCGTTCTGGCTGGAAAAGGGTTATCCCAGAACAAGCTTGATGATGGACTTGTTAAAACAATCCCTATTTTAATTTATGTAAAGTTATATATATTTTCCGGCTTACGTGGAAAAATGTGTTAATAAATCACTAGAGCATCATCCTATGAGTATAGAGAAGCAGGAGTTTAATACACTGATCTGATGCAATCTGGCCCTATTAAACTCCTACGTCCTGATTAACAGCAATTAAGTATGTTTTGTCTTTAAACTAAAAATCCCATCTGCTTGGATGCTCCTCTGCTTGCTCTAGGGATGATGGAGATGGATGAACAGAGACAGACAGATTTTCCAAGTAGGCCGGAAAATAAAATAACTTTACAAAAGCAAAGCAATAGAGAGATTATTAGCAAGCAAGGACTGACTGACAATGACCATGACTCGTTGTTACAATATAATATTAATAAAAAATAAATTATCGCTAGCTGGAAAGTATCTGACTGACGAACGAGCTGGTTATTATACATGTCATGTCGCTCCCTTCTTCCACACAATTTTTATCTGTATGGTTCACCCAAGTTTGGGATCATCATCAGCGTAAACATGGGATTTAGTAAATTCCCTGAAAAAACTGTTTGCTTCTTAGTTTGCGGGATTATTTATTGGTTGCCATTGGCACTGGGCCAATACCCCGGGGAATATTATGTGCAACCACCACCACCGTGTTCGGTAATTTATAATTACAAAATAATTATTTTATATATAATTATAGTAGTTTCATGCAAAAATAAACAACACAAATCATGACGACTTTTTTTTCTTGTGGACACTGAGCTGATGTGAGACTCATTTTGTATACTCCTTATATTTAAAAAAAACATTAATTTTTTTGTTGTTTCCAATTCAGGTGGCCAAACCCATTAAGACCCATTCCCTCCACATCCACGCTGACATCCGCTACCGGTACAGTGTGACCAAGGTATCCTCTCGAGTGGAGAACCCTGACCGGACTCAATCCCAGCAAACTCATTTTCACATGAGCCTCCCGGAAACTGCCTTCGTGTCCAATTTCACAATGTAAAAGAATTTTTTTGGGAGTTCGAAATACTCTAGAAAAACAACAGGATTATTTTGCAAAACATAATCCACATTTTGCTTTTGTAAATGTTTTTGGAGTGAGGTCAATGGCAGCGTATATGCAGCTGAAGTCAAGGAGCAAATTAAAGCGAGAAAACAGTACGAGATGGCAGTGGCCAAAGGGCAAGATGCCGGTCTCGTCACAACCACGTGCGTCAGACTACTTCAAAACTCAGAATTTTTCCCATCAAAATGTAACATGATATATTTTGTTTGTTGAAATACATTTTTTATTAATAAAAATATTGACTTGTTCCTTGTTTGCAGTTTCCGACACTCAAAGTTATTCTCGGTGAATGTGAATGTGGCACCGAGCTCCACAGTCAACTTGGTACTGACGTACGAGGAACTCCTGTCCAGATCCAAGAATCAGTATCAACAAGTCATCAACATGCAAAACAATTGGGTATTTCTAAGAATCCATCCATATGTTATTTCTATTTCTTTCCAAGAATCGCTGGATGGACTACTCTAACCTAACCTTTTTGCAGCTTCAAACCATACCTGACTACCAAGTCGAGGTGGACATTGAGGAACCTCGACATTTGAGTTTTGTTCGAGTCCCCACTTCCGATTCCGATACACTTTTCCAGAGTGAGTCCCTTCAAAAACTATTTGATAGTTTGAACTCTTTCTTTTTTTTAAAAGTTGTGTTAAAGTATATAAGGAATAATGTGATTTATTTCATGCGACAGCAACCACAACAATTGACAGAAGTGTTCCAAACAAGGCAAAAATTCGTTGGAAAGCATACCCCATGACATCCAAACGGGGGTATACTGCTGTTGGAAATAATAGAACCCGGTTCGTTATTGAATACGACATTGAGCGATACGGAGTTCCAACAGAGTTGTACCTCAACCGCAACGGGGGCTACTTTGTCCATTTCTTTGCCCCCACGACGGGCCTATTATCCCCACTTCGGAAGCACGTCGTCTTCATCCTCGACATTTCCGGGAGCATGTCAGGGCAGAAGATTGATCAGTTGAAGGAGGCCATGGGAACCATCATCGATGACCTCTCGGCCGAGGACTCTTTCAACATTGTCACTTTCGCCAGTCGGGTGGATGTCTGGAGAGGAGGAGAAAGAATGGTGTTGGCATCTTTGGAAAATAACAAAGTTGCTGCCAAACGATACGTCAAATCCTTAGTGGCCGCTGACTCTACCAACATTAACGAAGCACTACTGCAAGGAATCCGAATTGTAGCTGGCCTACGGACCTCAGGGCAGCTGGCTGACGATATCTCCTCCATGATCATCTTTCTAACTGATGGACAGCCAACCGTCGGGATAACCAACACGGCAGAAATACTCAGCAGGATTCGGTTCGCAGGAGAGCTCGTCGGCGCCCCCACGATCCCAATAATAACTCTGGGATTTGGTTCTGATGTCGACTTGCCTTTCCTCAAAGCCCTCGCCCTCCAGAATGGTGGGACTAGCAGGAAAATATACGACGAGAGCGACGCCTCCTCCCAGCTCACAGACTTTTACTCCTCCATTTCCTCCCCGCTTCTGTCCAACGTGGCCTTCAGCTACTCCTCCGACTTGTACAGTGTGGAGGACGTGTCGGCCGTGGCGATGAACACGTTTTATGGGGGGCAAGAGGCGACCGTGGCAGGGAAGCTGACTAATCCTCATCGTCTCCTTCAGCAACCTCATCATTCGCTGGAAGACGAATGTGAAGCTAATAATGACAATGTGTCCGCTTTACAGGCGAGTGTCTTGGGGGCAGGTTATAGGAACATCGGAGTTTCGAAATACTTTCAGAATCATGCCGTGTCAAAACGAAGCCGATGCGCCTTCCCTTGAGCGACTTTGGGCGTACCTTAGCATCAGGCAGTTGCTTGACAAAGGGACCGCAGCTAAATCGGCTCGCGAGTCAAGTTCCCTGAAGAAGAAGGCACTGGACCTCAGTGTGAGAGTAAGTATCGCAAACGAAAGAAAACTGAAAAATATATCCAAAATTACTCAATCAATTATAAGATTTTGTTGAAATGACAGTACGGTTTTGTAACTCCCCTGACGAGCATGGTGGTCGTCAATCCAGCTGGTGGTAGCTCCACAAATGGAGCCTGCGGGCCAGATTTCCGGCCGGAATCCTCCACTCGTGCCGAAAATTGTATTAAAGCCGATATTTTCCTAATATGTAAAAATAAAATCAAAAATTGTCTGCAGTTTAAAACCGTCGTCGTTCATGACTTTTATGACTGTAAATAGACGCTACCATTGGGACTGAAGAATTTGAACCTGATTCACGGCCGCCGTTGCCTCTGCCTCCACGTCCGCCCCCGCCGTACGTACCACCACACACATCGTGGGAGCCTCCTAGATTGAGCTTCCCTGATGATGGAATTATCAGGAGTGCTGGTGCTGATAGAGCAATAACACTTTCAGCAGATTCTTCTGGTCAGCATGATGATGAGAGCAGCGAGAATTTCCTCAGCATGATTTGGAGAAAGGTTACCGGCATCTTTACTTCTGGAGAAGAGAAGGGAAACGTAGTAGTGTACGATCATATCCCTCAAATCCCTCCTACGAGTGAATACAACGTGATCCCTTGGCTTGTCCGTCATCAGTCGTGGTTCAGGATCCGTGGAACAGTCTATTTCATAGCGCAAGTCAATGTATGTTTTTTTATACTCTCGTACTCACTTTTTTTGGCTTTTTACCTGAAAAAATTGCGAGGAATATACCCGCTTTTGTTCTACACACAGACGACTTATCAAGCTCTTCGAAGTTTGGGCGAGGACTGCATCGTGGGCAGAAGCAAAAAAAGGGGAAAATGTGTCCACTTGAAGGACTCCTACCCGCTTCGTACCACTTGGACCAACTATGTGTCACAATATTTTTGTGAGATTAGTTACGGGTGAGAAGAGAGAGAACCATTAATAATTACTAATTATTTATCCAACTTCAAAACTCTTTAATTTAATATGGAATGATGATGATTTTTTGATGAATTCAAATATATGCGACGGTCTATTGAATAAGTTATAATTGTTGTTTGAAAAAATTGGGATTTTTCTAGGAGGTTCCACTTTGCCGGAGCTTGTTACTCTACTAGTGTCTAGCTCAAGTGGGAGTAGTAGTAGTAGTCAGTCGGGGTTGGAAGTTGGGAAGGACGTTTCAGCGAAACCAACTGGGAATTTAAAAGGTTTTTTTATCCTACCTTTTAATTCAAATTGCGATATAACTAGTAGAATATTATTAGGTATGCCAACTGATTGTAGCAAAAAAATAATTTGTTCGCTTGCCTCACATCTATAATATGAAAGCATACACAATATAAGATGTAGTTAGTTTAGAATGCTAGAATTGCTTGGGTTCATAAAAATAATTGTGTTCTTCTTTTCAACAACTCCAAATTCCGCATTAGGGTTTGCAAAATAAATGCTTGCTACCATCATGTTTAAAGTCATGATGATGGTCTTTTTTGTGTCATTGGCACCTTGGTTTGGTTCCACATTCCAAATTCCAATTTCAATCAATGATCTCGCCTGAATCCTCTCATGATCAGCATAGCATATAATATTATTGTTCACTGAGGCGCGTCAAATATTGCTTCATCATCATATTAATTCATCCTTCATCTAATTACTCATCGTTTGAGTTTGAACCATGTTATAATATGGTGGTTTAATGGTCGTGTGAACATTTTTATGCCATATAATCCATCAGGCAACAATAGTTTTTACTTGTACCGATTTATGCAGAGGCCATTGCACCTTTTGACATTTCGAACTGCCATATCTCTCACAGGGTGTGAGATACGAACTTGGTGCAATGTAATGTTTCAACCTCTGAAATGTGCTCTACAATCTGGCTATCTCAAAAAATCCGAAAAAAAATCTGTAGTTCGTGTGCGGAACCAGTGGTCCAGTAAGTGGCGTCAAAAAATTGTCTACTTGGCGCATAGCAACTTTTGGCCTAATTTTTGTTACAAGTGGGTATAGTTCTTCGTTTTAGTCAACGTTTCAGGTTGCTTCGTTACCACCGGGCGCCATTGCTCCATTGTCAGAAGTGAGCATATTTCTCTATTTTAAGACGCTTAGTGTCCTCTGTGAACTTCCAGCGTATTTATTAATTGAACGCATACATTTTGAACTGCTTTTTGAAATCCACATTCACTCATGTACTACTCAAGCCGATAGAGGTTGTAAACACTTTTATTTTAAAACGAATATTATTACATCAGCGATTACATAAACGCGACAAAACGGCGGTACAGAGAGAAGCCGTGAGCTACAGATGCGTTAGACCATTTGGCAAAAAAAATATTGTTTATGAATTATTTTATTTATACTTTATTTATTGATGAAATATATACGCATTGTATTTCCTTATGGTAAATAAACCTCGTACTATTATTCATTTTTTCATTTCCATGATGTACGCTTCGCAGGAAGTAAAATATGATTTTTAAATACAATGGGAACGTGAAACCTGCTTTACTGCCCACCACTCTATCCAGCTTTGGGGGTCACGGGTCACCATTCCTCATGATTTATCATTACATATTATTTCGTAACATATAATGTCATCGCTACATGTTCAACCTTTGGAATTTCTTTGATTCGCAAATGTATTACTGTATGTGTGTATGTTTTTCCATTTTATTAGGCTGCATAAGCCTTTTATGATCACTCGCTGTCCGTTGCTCGCTCGCTCCGTCACCAGGATAACTCGAGAACGCTTTGGAGTTTCAAATTTAAACTTCACACACTGCTTCCTAACCTCAATACCTAGGAGAAGTTTGAGTTTGAGCATGATGGCGCAACCGGAAGTGGGTCAAAGGTCAACATAAAATCTTTTTTACGGTATATTTCAGCAACTGACTTTGGTTATGAGCACATCCTAGCTTAACGGAGAAAATA
>JAANSN010005191.1:0-12984 GCA_036850665.1 Dicranocentrus wangi | reverse complement strand
TCCGCCAAGGTGGGCTCCCTTACTCGCCGAGATGTGTCGGTTTTAGCACGCTGCTCGTGGCCATCATTGACTCGAGGTTTGGAAGGCGCTGCCTAGATTGAGAAAAATTGGTAGATGGAGTTTAGGCAAAAGGGTTTCCAGAAAAATGTAAAAAAACAACACATTTTTGTGCAATTGCTCCTCTGGAATTGAAAAATATGATCCAAGATTTTATAATATTCTGACATGTATTTTGTCCATTTTTCTGCAAATGTTTACAAAGAGTTATATATTATGTACAGTACATTGTGAGAAAATGAGTTAGTTGTTGGGCTAAACATCCCTTCAATCCAACTTTCCTACTCTCCTTTACTTATTTCAGTTTGGAATAATATTTTTTATTTCTGCTTTCATCCGTTACTCTGATTGTATTGAGCATATACACAATTTTGAACATGGTTTTGAGTATATGTTCTAATTAAATACAACTGTTATGCACGTAATGCACTTATTACTTTTAAGTATATTTGCCAATGGTATATCCTCTGTCTCTGTCTACAATAAAATATGTATTTGAAAGAATTATGCGGTTTGCACAAATGTTTTGACTCAATTAATTAATTAGTTGCTTAAAATTAGTGAATCAAGTAGTTAACCCTGAAACCTCCTACAATTAGCATGTTTTTGCATATTATGGTATATTTAGGATTTTAGTAGCTTGACGTTTGACCTCTCTGATCAAGATCAGGTTACTTACGATTATTTCTTTAGTTTTGCCCATATGCACCCGTTTTCTAGTCAGAATTCTCAAACTGTAAAATTATCTTTTGGGATATTGGATTCTTTGTTCAATTCGGAGGGTTCCATCCGGTCCGTGTCAATATTTTTCACGAAATACGGTGTTTATAGGCACTCCAACCGAAAATCCCATTGGTTTTCAAGGTTCTGTTCAAAATCATGCTGTATTGTATTCTGGCATGACATCAAGACTAGTTTCACCACCAACGGGTAACCTGTGTACATTGAGTCGGAATCAGCAGGAGTTGCCCATATCATATCATGCCTAACGTGATCACATTTCCTTTTGCAGGTAGATTACATTAACATAAAGTATGCGGAGAACATCACCAGTTTGTGGTAATGAAGCAACCTCCACCTCACAACTACAATTCATATTATGAAAGTTCAATTTCCACACTGGACATGGCTGGTTACTCCTTCAGGAGTTTGACTAACCAGGTTCGGAATGTGGTCTCGCACACTCCCAACCTCAACGCCAGCAAAACTACTCGTGCTGGGGTTGAAGACATTTTATTTTGCGGGGGACGTCGGGTCAGATCCGGTAATGTCAATGCTGACCTACTGTTGTTGGATGTGCAAAATGTGCTATTACGAATGTGTTGCAATCCTGCCACCTCGCCCAAGTTGAACTTGTCAGAGTTCCGGAGGCCCTGGCATCACCAAAAAAGACTTTTCCCAATTTGAAGTCCGCCAAGGTGGGCTCCCTTACTCGCCGAGATGTGTCGGTTTTAGCACGCTGCTCGTATCATTGACTCGAGGTTTGGAAGGCGCTGCCTAGATTGAGAAAAATTGGTAGATGGAGGTTCCGGAGGAGCTACTACTAACAAAGACTTTTCCCAATTTGAAGTCTGCGAAGGTGGGCTCCCTCACTAGGCGAGATTTGTTGGTTTTAGCAAGCTGCTCTTGGCCATTGACTCATTTGACGCTGTCAACCTCTTCTGAGCCGCTTGGAGTGAGGGAGGTGTTTCGCTTAATTTATTCATTCAAGGACACGCTGACCACGCTAAGAATTGTGAAACGGTTGAAACCGTAGTATTTTGAAAATTCCGACATTCTACATTTATTTATTTTTTTATCAATTTCCACAAATTGGAAAAATTGTTTGATGCGTATTGCAAAAGAATATCTGCCTATCTTGTTTACAATAAATACCGGATGTACATTTTATATGTAAAATTATGTTTCTGTCACTCTCTAGTAATCAATGACATTTTTAATTCGTCGAAATAAAAATTAATGAGAAGACTGTAAAATTCAAATTAGTAACTACACAAAGCGTCAGAATTAGATATGCCACGAACTGAAGAATTATCATGAGACATGACATGGGATGCCAAATAACATGGCACGATTGGCATGACATATGATGTAACATGACCTGGAGACGCTCCCATCCCAGACATCTACATTATGACTCAGTAAGTGTTGTCTGTGACGCGATTTACAAGAAAATCCTCGTGTGTTCGAAATCGTCATCCCATAAAACGTTTACGCAGTCATTAGCAGGCCTTGATTTTATAGGCCGAAAAAAATTGACAAATTCATAATACATCTTATCTTTACAGAGACAAGTTGGGTGGGAGAATATTTATGTCTAGAGTCTTGAATCGCATAAAGGAAGCTTTGTATTAGTCATATTGTATTATGTCATACGTTTTTTTAGTGTCAGTCAGCGTATCTCATCACAACCATTCCATTCTCGTCACTGACCCTTGCGTCATTATTGACCCCGCCGGGTCCTCTCTAAATCCTTAATGCGGACGTGGTGACCCGATCCGTGTCGATGTCAACCCAGGCAGTGCACAGTCCACCACACCAAGTTTTAAAAATATTGATCAAATGTCAAGTAAAATAAAAGTATATATATATCGAGATCTCATCGTGTCAGACGGACAGACAGACACAGACAAACATACGAAATCCCAACTTGAACACACAGCTCAATCATAATACACAAACCACACTGCACTCTCCGCCTCAACATTATGAGATGTCCAAGTCCAGTACACCACCCGGGATAAAAGTCAG
This sequence comes from Dicranocentrus wangi, assembly GCA_036850665.1. Taxonomy (NCBI): domain Eukaryota; kingdom Metazoa; phylum Arthropoda; class Collembola; order Entomobryomorpha; family Entomobryidae; genus Dicranocentrus; species Dicranocentrus wangi. Next base: position 10,176 of record JAANSN010005191.1, on the reverse strand, counting down.
AAAAGGTGGGTCTCTCTAGTGTGTAATTAATTAATTATTTATAAACTTGAACCCGTGTATTAATGCCCTCACAATATAAATCTTATCATCCTTCCCCTGCTGTTGGCTGTCCCCCTCGTCTACCACCCCATTATAATAATAATATAATTGATGTGGATTTGATTTCAGATTTGGAGTGGTTTTTGGTTTTCTAACTTTTGTGATTCATATATAACGTTGTTTTTAAATAATATAATTGTTGACATTTTTTCAGTTTTTCAGTGAAAGTTTATTGGCTGGTAACTGGCTGGAGTGGAGGGAGGATGTCCAACCGAGGATTGAGGATGGCTAATAATAATCAGCTGGGATTGGGATTGTTGTTGTGTCAAGTTCCCAGTGCTTCTCTGGAGTGTCCAGTGTGCTTTGAAGTGCCGACAGGAGAAATTGTTCAGTGTGGAAACGGGCATAGCATTTGTGTCAGTTGCTCAGGGAAACTTGTCAAGTGTCCCCTGTGTAATGTGGCCATGGCTGCTGGTGGAGTGAAGGTTCGAAACCGGACCATGGAGCAAGTGATTGGATCCGCAAAAATGAGTTGCAAATATCAGCCGAACGGGTGCAAGGTCATGGTGTCCGGGAATGACTCGGTTGAACACTTTAATTCATGCAAATTCAAGTAATTACTTGATGAATGATACATTTTTAAAAACGTTAAATCCAGTATTCAATTCATTTTCAATGTAGTTGAGGCACTTCAAATTATTTGGAAATTAAATCAATTATTATTATTTACTTGATTAGGGAATTCCAGCTCTGTCAAAGGATTCCTCCATTCAAGAGCTGTGCTTACGCAAGTTCGAAATCACCCGAGATTTTCGATCATCTTATCAAAGTTCATGGATGCGGTTTAAGAACCTGTACCTCAGCTGCTTTTGACATGAAGGATCATGTAGCGGATATGATGAAAGGGAAAAGTCGCAAGGGAGGAGGAGGCGTCTTCCTCCTGACAACGAGGACGGGGACTGCAGCCAAGTTTTTATGTTGGTCCCATACGAAATGCTCGACTGGTGACTTCATGGTGAGGTGCCTCTACTTTGGGGATGAAAATGACACGGATGATGTGTCGCCATTTCTGGTGACGTTGAATGTATTTTCCCCAGACAAGGTAATTATAATTATCTATGAATAGGTAGTAATATTCGCAGATTTTTATTGTACTGCTGAATTTGTGAAAAATTTATTTTAACTTTGTCATGGAAAACTACTTAATTGTAAGTTTGGCGTTTTCGTTCTTGCTTCAGGAGGTGAAATGGAGCTGGACAGGGAGACCCCTTCATTACAAAAAGATTGATACCGTGATGGAATCTCCTCCTTTGAGAGTGGCCATAAAGAGTTTGGTGAACGCAGTTAGCCCATGCGCTGCTAATCCCATTAATCTTAAGTATGGGATGCATTTTCGTGAAAGGTGAATGTTAAAAAAATGTTAATCTCCTTGACCAAATTTGATTTAAGGATCCCTTGTCTAACACTATTTCAACTCTGTTAATTATGAGGGAAAAATGTAATCAATTTTATGTAAGAATCTTTATTGTCTTCCACGGCCGACGGTGTTAGCGTTCAACGTTATTGTTATGTTACTCATAGGATGATTGGGGTTTTTGTTTTCTTGTGTTTCATTTCACGTCCGATTTTAATTAGTGTTTGATTTGTTTCAATTTGGGTTCTGGAGGTCTCTAGGAATTTTTGAAATACATATGTTAACCTGTTAAAGCAATTATTAATTAATACGTGTGTGTTTTAACCTTATTACACCAAGACTTCCGTCTTGTTAAATCCTTCCTTCATCCTTCTTCGCACGGATTATTGGTTAGTATCAGTACCATATATATATAGGTATATGGTATACCTGGAAAATATAAAGGAGTCAACTGTGAATGCGTACAAGTTATATCTACTTATTTGGCACGTGGCATCATGAATGAATTAATTAAAGGTTAAACGAACTTTTTTTATTGTCACAGTCAATAATTGGTAATGTGCCCTGCTAGTGTAAAAGGAAGGAAGGTCCAAAAATTACCTATCAACACAATAAAATTCCACAACTCTGATAAATAAAATATTAGCAAACAGTTGTGCAAAAAGTTGTAATCCCAATCCTGTGTAGTGTGTAAATCCTGTGTAAAACCCTAACCTAACCAACCACCCCTCTCCTGAAACCTAGTCGCAGTACAAGCTTTTCTCCCCTCTACTGCGCCCCATCTGGCTGGCCTGAGGATTGGAGCAACAAAACAAGGGACGGACGGCAAGAGTTGCAAGTTGCTCAGATTTGCTTGCTGTCCTTGGAGATAGAGTCTTTACAAATTGGAAAAGTGCAAGTATTATTTTTTTCTCAAAATCTGGCAAAGGCTTGAGATGCGAGATTTTGAAACTGCAAGGGCAGGGTCTACATGAGAGAGCTCCTCACTGCCAAACTCGTGTTGCGTGAATTAATTTTGTAAATCATGATTCTCATAAATTGGGATAGGAGATCGAGACAAAGTTCCTTCCTGCTTGAAACCCAGGGAAAATGGCTATAATAATGATCCTGACCCTAAATCCTAAGGTTTAAACAATAAAAAAAAGATGAGTTTCAAATGAATCAGAAAAGAATTAACAACTTTCTATTTCCCACTCAGCAAAAGTACTACTACTGCGGGGCATTTCTGGGGCGTTCCAAACATAAATTTTATTACATGCAAATTCCACTTAAAATGACATCATCCGGTTTCATTTCATCTTCAAGCACACTCAAGGAATAAAATCCCAAAACTTTATTATAAAGGAGCAAATCAATAATCAAATTAATGCCAACATAACACTATAAAATCCTGTTGTACCGCTTATTATTATTTTTTAATTTAATATCCCAAAGTATTGTATGGTGGCGGATCGGGATCAATACACTCAAAAGTGTGCTCAATCCCCTCCTTCAGGTGGTCAATCAGTGCATGGAGTTGGTTCAGGTCCAACTGGAATCCCTTATAGCGCACCCTTTTAATCTGTCCAAACTCGGCGTCGTAGTAGCCCTTTGTGTTAAATTTAGTTGCGGTCGAGTGAACAAAGAGTCCCAGCACCTGCATGTCGTTTCTCAGCAGGGCCGTCTCCACCTCGTCGATATGCGGGGGGAGGCTGGTGGAGCACCTGTCCGTTCCGTCCAGTCTCGGCCGGGCGCGAGGTCCAGGGAGATTAGGTTTTAGCAGTTGGGTGACGCTTTCCTCGTCGGTGGCGAGGACCAGTATCTTGTGAATGAATTTCCCGTCAGGGGCCTTAAGCTGTTGAGACCAGCCCAGGCGGCTGTTGTCGCATGCCGCAAAGGTGAGCGCTGGAAAGGAACTTTCGGGGGATTCGTCCCCTCCGTAACGCCTCTCGATAGTTTTGAGAGCGTCCTTGAACGCTGTCACGCTTTGCGTTAGGGGGAGATGGGGTTGATAACAATCTTCCCTGAAATTCATCAGAATTAAAATAAATTTTCCTTCAAATTTTTGTAATTTTTTTTATAATTCCGAATTACTTATTTATTTAATAACTCACGGGCCGGATGGGATTCTGTTGGTTGCAGCCCTGGGAAATTTACCACTTTTCCCCCGAGGTTGTGAAATGGGCTCGTAGTCTGAAAATGTCGCAATTCCGAACTCCGAGCCGGGAAATTCCTTTTGCAGCTCTTCAATCAGGACTCCGCTCACGTTGGCGAACTCTTTGCGATGATTATCAAATGTTCCGGAGCGGTCGTAGACGAAGACCATTTGAAGGCGGGCGATTGCCCTGTCGCAGAAGTCATCCTCAGAGATGACACCCTTCTTGTGACTGAGGATAGCGAGCGCAAGAAGGACAACTGAAGGGAGGAGGAGTGTCCTCATTGTTTAAACTACAGTTTGAAGGTGAATGACTATAGCTTAACAACTCAGAGAGTAATAATTCTCCAGAGACATGCTCCCCCAACGTGTAATATAAATATTTCTACGACTTTTTTGGCACTTATGTTTAGCAATGAAAATTTAAATAATGAACTGATTGTGGGTAGCAAAAACAGTTTTGTCTCTTTGTATATTAACGAGAGTAGAGTATGTGCATAGTATGAGCGTAGTTTCTCTTTTGTTCGCTCTTAAGTCTCTTTTGTGATGTAAGAGAATGAGGCTTAAAAACAATGCAAGTAATTGAATTGGTCGTCGTATAAATCTAAAACAATGCATACACAGCCATTGTATTACTTACTTAGTTTAGCTAAATATTGTTTTTACTGGAAAGAATGTGTATTTTGTAAGCACAATCACCTGTACGTAATAATGCGCATGAATATTTTGAATTAACAGATACAGCATCTTCATGTGTGGAGCGTGAGAACAAATTAGGTATTTTGCAAAAATCAGGATTTTCGTTCGGGAAGAAATTAATTAAATTGAAAATTTATGCTAGCATTTTAAGTTGTACGCCCAGTGCCCAGCACTATTGGAACCGCCATTTTCTAAACTTTTTAAGACTTGAATATTTATCAGCTTTTCAAAAATAATTGTATTTTTTTTACCTTTAGCGCTCCGGGTGATCATTTCATAAAACGTTTTAGTAAATCCGGGTAGTCCCATTTCCCCCTTTCGGAATCTCTCCAGTAGGGCTCGGAGCGTGTACACGAGTCGAGCGACCCCTGACCCACATCTTCCAAGTCCTTTTATCAAACTCCTCCTTGTGTCAAATGTATTTGCTAAAATTATCATTCATATCATATTATCATATATCCTCACAAAATTGTATGATTTTTATTCTAAAGTTTTGTAAGCTCGTCCACTGATATACCATAAATATGTAAAACTTAAATCGGACTGAGTTGAAGGAAATATTTAAATCTACGACGGAACAATTAAAACAGTTCAATTAGCAAACACTCATTTATACACAATTAATTTCCCAAAAGCGACCGTCACTCACCTCTCTCCTCTCGTCCCTCCAAAACTTTAATTTTTTAGACAGAAATAATTGTGACTCACGTTCATCTATAGTGAACAAATTAAGTAGTTTCGTCTTTTTGACAGCGGACAAGTCACTTAATTACATACTAATAGCTCACATATAAAAATTTACCACGAGGCCTCACACTTTTTTTTCTCATGGAACCAATAATACTGATTTGACCATCCACAGTTTTCCTTGTTGAAAATGACAAATCCAGTCGTCGTCTGACTGTCTGGAACATAAATATTTAAACATTTTTTTAATAATGCCAAATTAGTTGTCAAATCCCCTGTCACATCCTCCCTTGAAAGGTCTGTCATGTACGTTAAAAAAGTCAAATATTTTTTTCCCAAGCTGAAGTCAAATTAAAACTGAAAGGTTTTTGACGTGGATAATATGTTTTAGTAGAAAAAAACAAAATCATTATTTCAATTTTTATATGCCAAGAGGAAGTTTTTTGTGTTATTTTTGGCTCCCTCAGTCTGCCTTTACACGTCGTTCGTTATATTAAAAACCTAAAATTCATCCTAACAAGTAGCGCAATGGCCCGAAACGCAAGCCCTCTTCCTCCTCCTCCTCCGACAAGCCTGATTCTAAAGCTGCAAATTAGATGCGCAAAGGTGCTGGATATGTATGGGGACCTGCCCTGGGCCTGGAGCAAGTCGCAGGGGAAGTTTGTTCTTAAAGATGGGAAAAAGGGGGAGTTACAAGCCTGGAGGTCGAAATACATGCTGGGATACATGTCGTTGTCAGTCCTCCAGTTCCTCCACATACGGAAAGCCCTCTCCGTTTCGGAACATGCAAAGTGCGGGCTTTATCTCACTTTCTTCATTTGCGGGTCTGGGATAATGCTGGACTCGATGGAAGGCTCGAAGGATATTGTTTCCATTTCCATACTGAATGGACTGCTGGCGTTGGAGAGGAGGGGAAATAATGGGAAAGGTAAAATTTGTTTGTGGGAATATGTTTGTGTTTCTATAATTTTTGTCTGTTGTTTTAACAATGGATTTACACAGGTCCACAAATGAAAAGAAGCTGCAGGAACAACAAGTCCTCCTGTCGACAGAAAGCCTTTCCCTTCATCTTCAACTTTGTGATTTGTGACCGCCTCCGCATTCCTGATTCCTCTACTCGGCGCGATTGGCTTGGCCCGAAATCCTTGCCATTCGATGGAACCTGGATTCTTCATGAATCCGCGATGTCAACAACCCAAGTCGGGATCTGCTCTAGTTCCAAAAGATTCGCCACTGAATGGAATGACCCTACCGGTTCCAGAGGCTGTAGTGACCGCTGCAAGCATCCTCCTGCGACTCCCCGTCATCTCCCGGCTCATGAATTGTGTGGTTAATCAGGCCCTGCTCGCCATTTGCGTTGGCCCGTTCAGCATTGGTAACTTTCTGGAGGAGGGGATCAAAGGGTTTGGAAATAAGAACTGGAGGATAATCAACGCCATTCGGGAATACAAGAAAATCCAAGTGCTGTCAACCCACAACAACGCCGTGTTTCTACGGAGCTCCCTTCTCCTAGTGACGTATTGCGTGCTGGAGGAAACGCTGGGTCTCTATGCTAGTCTCAACCCCGACTCGCCCATGGGAAGGAAGCTGGCATTTGGGATGGCTGGCTTGGATTGCGGTTTGGCCATTGTGGTCCTGCATGCGGAGCTCCGGTTCACAGCCCAAAAGTCCGTGGAGCTCATTGGAAGGATGACTAAGGGATCGGCAGAACAGGGAATGCGCAAGTCGGATCGGAAATGCGTGAGGACACTGGCCCCGCTCAAAATGAAGCTAGGAGAGGCCAACTGGGTTGAGAAGACTACACCACTGGTTTGCGAAGACTTTGTGTTTCTCAGGATTGTCGATTTGCTGTTGATTGGTAATAATTCTTAAAACCACCACAACAAAAAAAGGTGGATTGGAGTGTAAGGTAATTAAGAGCTCAGGTGCAAAACAGTTCAGCCAGTCAACTCAATGACAACAAGTAATTACACCAAAATTTCCGTTATTATGGATATAATATGTACCTTTAAGTTAGTCACGTGTATCAAGAAAGAGCGTTGTATGAAATGAAATGAATTGAGTTCAACAAAATATGATAATCTCTCAATAATATAATGCAGTGTGTAATATCAAATGTCATAAAATCTCAATTGCGGAAAGTGTTGTTGCTACAAGAGCCTTTGTCACGTGTGACGAATTGAATTGCAAAAATCTAGACCTCGACTAGACAGACGGCTCGGACAACTGTTCCACCAGCCTTCCTCCACATATCGGCGAAGTGGAGACTAGATGGCTTTGCTGAAAAACAACATGCAGGTAGGCAGGTGCTGGGGCTGTTTGTTACCGCCATCGGAACACGATTTGACACCAAGTGGTACTACTCCGACGCCGAGTTTGGACAGATTAAAAGGGTGCGCTATAAGGGATTTCCAGTTGAAACTTAACGAACTACATGAACTGATTGAACACCTGAAGGATGGGATCGAGCACACTTTTGAATGTGTTGATCCAGATCCGCCACCGTACAATACTTTGGGATATTAAAAAAAATAAAAATGAGCGGTACAACAGGCCTATCCTGTTTGCATTAAATGATTATTGATTTGCTTCTAAATATTAAAGCTTTGGGAATTTATTCGCTCTGCTTAATGAAATTGAATTTGAATGATGTACTTAATTCAGAGGAAGTAAGTGTAATAAAGTCAATTAAAATGTATGATAGCATTTCGTAAGTTTAACGTCCACGCCCAGCATTGTTGGAACCGCCCGGCGATGACCCCCTTTTGCATTCCTTGCATTTGTCGCATGCCTTCTCCTACGGAACAAGATTAGACTGGTTGTGAATTATGTGCAAAGAGAAAATACCGTAATAATTTTGAAAACAAACAAACGTTTTTTTTTTGGAAATTTACAAAAAATTTGTCAACATCCTGCAAAACTGGATCCCAATCTCTTGTCTGTGTACAAGTAGCCCCGTCAACCAAGTTGTGTTCTGGAAAAGTACAATAAGTTGATTTCCCCCCCAAACTATTGGAGACTTTTATGAATTTTGATGAACCATTTTAAAAATGTTATTTATTTACCTTTAATACTCTGGCTGATCATTTCATAAAACGTTCTGGTGAAAGCGGGTAGCTCCGATTTTCCCTTTTCAGAATCCTTCCAGCTTGGCACGAAGGCTTCCATGTCGGAATCCCCGGGACTCTCGTCGTTTACCCCAAATATTTTGGCAAAAATCAAAACTTTGTACTCGCCCAAGTATTTTAGCACAGAGAGCTCCCCAAGGACACAAATTTTGATGCAACTTTCATTTGCCTTGTCGCCAAATTCCTTGTTCTACACAAAAAACCACCGAAAATTATAGTCAACCAACTGCGTCTCCATCATCATCATCATCATCATAACCTTGTCGTGTTGCAAAAATTTGCTAACCATCAGAGTGAAGTTAAATTGATCTCGGCAATCCCTGTTTATTCTGTACAAGGACATGTCGTCGTCTAGATTCTCCGAGTTGGGGCGTGATGAGAATCGAGTGTTGAGACAAGAGGAGTCTGGCCACACCTTCCAACTCTTTTTATCAAAATCCTCCTGAAAAGAAGAAAAATGGTTCAAAAAATGTTTGAAACGGGTTTCTGGGGTATTTACGCTAGTTGCTTGCTAGTAATTTGTTTAATACTTTGCTAACTGGACGCTCCATCAAATCCCCCATTTCTCGCCCTGGATATGCGCCGCAGTACTTTTCCTGATTTGGAAATAGAAAGTTAAAAAAATGTTATGGTTCAATGTTTGATACTTATTCTTTATGGTTTACTTTTCAGCAGATTGCGTGTGTTACCACGGGCACAGTTGACATTCGCAGGAAATCTGCGTAATCAGTGGATTGAAGAGCAGGATCATCGTAACCATTTCCCTGGGGTTTCAAGCAGGAAGGAGCTTCGTCTCGCTCACCTATCCCAATGATTTATGGACATTAATTACATGTAATATTATTTTTTTAAGTGCAAGTTTAAATGATCTTAGCCAAAATAATATGCGAGGTTCTCTCTTACGCAGGCCCTTCCATAACCGCAAAAATATTGAGCGAACCGTAACTTCCACTGAAAACTCTAGACTAAAATTTGCATGCTGCTCTGGGTCGAGTTTGGCGGTGAGGAGCTCTCGCATGTGGACCCTGGCAGCTTCAAAATCTCCCATCTGAAGCGTTTGCCAGAATGGGTTTTTAAAGAATCCCAGCTCCCTAAAGACACAGTGCTTTCTACAGTCATCCAGTTTGTCAGCCTGGAGCATTTTGAAAAAAAATTACATCATTTAAGTTAACAAAATTTTCTCTTTTCCACAATATATTATTTACCCTACCGAATCAAGCTTGTCCTTGTGTTGTTCCAGAATCCCTTCGCACCTTTTTGTAATCTTTTCTAGGTTGTAAAGACCCTTGATGCCCAAGGAGAGCAGCTCTGAGGAACTACTTTTCGCCTCCCTTATTTTGCTGCTCCAGTCTTCTGGCCAGCCATATGGGGCGCAGTATAGGGGAGGAAAATAAGATTCGCGATTTGCTTTCTAGAGAAGAGAGGTTAGGAAAGTGATTTTATTGGTTTAAATGTGAGATTTAAAACTTGATATTATGCAACCCTCAATCCTGCAAACTTACAATAATCACATCTCTCATTTCTTCGGGCGACTCGCTTTCCGCTTTCTTGCAAATTGTGAGCAGCAGCAGTCCGACGAGTAGCAAAACTAAGCTCAGAGCCTTCATTTTGACACTCTTGCACTGTAGCTTTTTGCAATACGACAATAAGAAGGGTATAGCCAGAAGACTAGATCACCTACACACTTTTTTTGGAACAACCTGCTCACATTTATTTTAACAGAGTTGGCGAATATTATTGACTTGAAAGGTAATTCACACACCCAATTTCCTTTGTCACAAAATTATTGCCAATTATTATTGACAAAGAGAATAAAAGCTCATATAATCTTTAATTGATTGATTCATACCACGTGCCAATTACTAATTGCATACTCCCAAATTGGAGAGTAAAGACTGTAAGGTTTTTATGAAATTAAAGGTGGTGGATTTGAGGTGGAGTAAGTGAATGCAAAGCAAGCTGAGCGAATGTACGGTTTATGTGAAATTGTACTGGTTTATTTCTGTCCAACAGAGTTCTTGCTAGTTCTCTGTCTGAAGGTGAATGGGCAATGATAAATTGAATGATTGCTGCTT
>JAANSN010005190.1:0-12985 GCA_036850665.1 Dicranocentrus wangi | reverse complement strand
TGCATTAAATTTAGTCGCAAGTTCTCTATACCCGGAATATTTGTCAGGTTTATTGTATTGTAAATTGTAAATCAATACCCCAATTACCCGGGTCGTGATAGATTTCAACCTAGGTTTTATTCATTTCTTTGAAATCTAACTGACCTGGATCAAGTAATTCTCACACGTGCATATTAAATACATTCCTCATTTCTTCAGCGCAAACCATTTCTAATTTTAGTTTAAGGGCTTGGCTGTGCGACGGAATGTGCACTTCTTTTCTTCCAATGATGAAAATTGTTTTCTGCCATATGGATTCAGTTATTTATTGCATCCTGGGGTACATAATACGTGACAGGGGACAGGGAGAATGAGAACACCCGTTCATTTTTACAGAGTTTCAGACTATTCTCATAAAGAGTTGCTCCGCCGCACTCATTAATTAGTTTAATTAGTGGTTCAATTAGTTTTGTTTTGGGAGAGTGTGATTATGAGTAAAAACTACACTCTCCAAAATTAAAAGCTCGTTGTCACAGTATTTAAGAGAAAATTGGTGCTTACAAAATTCTGACGCCATTGTCAATTTGTGTAAAGTAGCATATTAAAACTAATGAACAACTTGTTTCATACTTTACATCATGTGCAAATTAGAGAAAGAAGAGGCTCATAATAAATTATGAATTATGAAATGAGGAGGCTCGTCGTTAAATTATCAAAGTGTCAAATTAAGCCACAAGTGGCTACATCGTAGGCTAAACTAAGCAGGAAATACGTCACGTCAATCATATTATATTATTCATGGCATTGTCCATTCGCGTGCGTGATGAAAGGTACGGCAAATTTATTTGGCTTAATAGTTTTACAAACCCACGTATTGCGAGATTTTAGATCTCCCGATTATGAACATTTTCATCACAAAATATTTTTACCACTCATGGACGCGCCTGTGTTAGTTGAATTAGTGAAAACTTGCAGCATCCACTCCTCCTGGAGCAATTCGACCTGGGAGGATCTTCAGTTTCAGATTCTAAACACCTGCATTCTAACTTGGAGTTGCGTTATGCTCCATAATTACCTATTTGTCACTCCAAACTCAGACCCATATTCCGATTGGGCTAAAGCCACAACTCCTAACGAAGCCCCTTTTTATTACGACATGTTTACTAAAATGAAATACTCTGGATTTTGTTTAGCGCAAATTGCCAGCGTGGCTAAAACCACCGAAACGGCCGTCACAAAGCGGTTTTATATCGTGTCTGAGCGGCATCCAGGTTCCTTCAGAACAAATCCTGACTACATCCTGTTCCCTATACCCAGGTTCCTCGGAACGGTTCCTATCGCTGAGCTAGAAATAGGAGTGACAAATGAGTACACTTCTTCCAGGTTTATTTTTATAGGCGGCACCACCACCGCCCCCACCACCAGAATCTACACCGGATGGTTTCCCTGTAGCAATGCTATCCATTGGGAAAGGATTGGTAAGGGCTATTTCCGCTTTAGACTGGTGCATCTAGCGAAAGCAAACCCAAGCTCGACCTCCCTCTCCACCTTCCAACATCTCTGGATGCATGTCCATGGTATCTGGAGTTGCTTGAAAAACCTGAGTAGGCCGAAAATACAAAGAGCACAAAATTACACAAATGGGAATTCCAGTTCGCTTCCTAGGAAGCCATATTATTCGATTCGAAATTGGGACAAGAAATTGATTACTCTCCAGGACACGGTTCGCAACACATCAAAAAATATTGTCAAGTCGTCCAACGGTTCCGCTTTGTCAGGAAAATCCCCACCTCATCCTGATTCTCTCCGCATAAACACTTTTGTTCTTCAAATTGTAAACCAATTGCAAAACTGCAGTAGTGGCGTCGCGGACTGCAGTGCAGGAAAACATTTTAAAACCGTCTACAATCCTAAGTTATATCCAAGCAGGATATTTCTTGCTTTCGGCGTGGAACATTACCACTTGAAATATTCCATCCTTTTGGGAAAGGAGGATGTCAACGTTGGAACAACGGGCCAAGGCTTTTCTGGGCTACTTTCGCCGTTATCATGGATTATTTGGGTCCTATTTTTCGGATCAGTGGTTGCTATGGCAATGGTTCTTTCACTGTATGAAGGTGGAGAGGTTTCCCATTTCAAACGTATTCCTCTGGCTGCTAGTTTCCACTCTAGAACAAGGAGATGACAGACCGTCACAAGTAAAAAAGAAACATTTCCTGGTCCTCGGGTGGCTGTTTCTCGTAATCCTCATGCGGAACCTGTACACCAGCACCATGTATTCGGATATCACGAGTCCATCCCAACCCGAAAATTTGCCAAAGCATTGGAATGACCTGCTAATTTCCAAAAATATACCAATAATCACCGATTTGAACGTTATTGGAGAGCTGCTGGCGAATTGCCAGCTCAAGAAGTTCCCCTACTTTAAAGCATTGTGCTCAGAGATGACGTATATGCTAAGCTACGCAAATTTTGGTTACAAGGTGGCAGATGCTGCGTTTCGCAACCTTTCCTTGTATCGGCGGATCCCCTGTCGAAGATATGAACTGGCACGCAGGAGTTGTGTAGGCCCAGCAGCACCTCATTGTAGGGAAACATGTCCCACTAGCGATCGGCTTGTAATTGTATATTCCACTGGTGAGTCAAATCTAGTTCGAGTGGAGCATTACGACCAATTGCTAAGACAAGTTAATCTACTATATTTAAAACCATTATTGGTCACGGTTGCGAGGCGAGCACTGGTCGAAACTGAGGAAACCTTTGCAATACCCAGTTTCTCTGTTTGGACTCTGAAGTCGAGACATTACTTCTTGGAAACATTTCAAAGGATTTTGGCGTCACTTGTGGAATCCGGACTGAGTGCGAAGCAGTCCGCCCGGCGTCTCGCATTTGAACAGCACCAAGTCATCACGGCAACTTTGCCAAAGACCAACAAACCCAACTTGAGGCGGATATCAATCCAGTTTGCTGCACAACTCAGGTCTTCTCCTGGTGTAGAGGCTATTCATAGTTTGAATTCAAGTGAGGTGGAGCCAACAACTTTTGAAGCACTGAGGATTGTCTGGCTACTATTCACATACATGCTAGTTGGATGCTGCATATCACTTGTGACAGAATGGATTGTTTGTGAAGCAACCCAGCATACAAATTGCCCAACGTTCCAGATATCATGAGTTGTTGACGCACATTGTCGGCATCTATGCATGTCCCATTTCGATAGTGAAAATTATTCAAATAAAGGTGAGTAGTTCTCAATATTGTTGTTTATTTGCATTCTGTGAGCATGGTACGTACGTACCCAACAGGATTTCAATAAGATTCAGATAAGGAGAGTAAAAAGTGAACGGCTTTAAGTTTATTTGTTACAAAAAAAACTAAATTTGTTAATGTCCGAGGTGCACAGTGTTATTTATATTTGCATGGCTGTAATTCATTTCATAGTAACATTTCATTATTTTTAGCAATTCCAAAAAATAATGTCAATGGAGCTCAGCAAATTAGTAGCGCAATCAGCGTGCCTATAATATGCGGCTTAAGAGATAAACATCGGATTTCTAGTAAAGTTCATTAAACTTGCAATTAATTGGCAGTACTTACTTGGCAGCATGACATTTGCTACCAGCTAGAAGAAGCACAAAAATACTTTTGATTCCCCTTTGTGCGGTTTCCGCTTTGCCAAAAAAAACTAAACAACAAATGAAGTAATTATCTCGGTCAAACTCCAATTTACGTCATATACGTCATGATTATGATTACAGTCCAGTGAGCTCTAAAAAATCCATTTGCTACCCATTCGTAATGGTAATGTCCTATAAAAGCCACAACCAAATAAGGATTTTCCAGGAATCTCGTCAACAAAGTTAAAATTAGTCATTCTTGTGAAATTGTGTCCATTCTTTTTAGTCACGAAATTCTCGTCCTCCCATCTCCAGTTAGTCAGTCCAGTTTATGTAGAGCTGCAGGAGCTCCATCCAGGACTTTCTCAACAGTTCGTAATTGTTTTCGCAATGGAAAATTCCATTTATTTTACCCAGTGTTTCATTCTGGATCTACCGGAAAGCGGAAGGGATTGCTACATCTCCTCGCCCGACGACAACAACAATGAAACCACCACCACCTCCTGCATTGAATGCAGTTCCACCGCGAGACTCCTCTTTGGAGGCTCAATTACGGATTATGGCTCCCCCGGTCATGTCATATACGTCCTACTTGCAATCCCGACCATTTTGCTGGGACTGCTAGGAACACTCAGCTCCGCCTTTATTATCAACGTGCTAAACCGGAAGTTGCTGCATCGGAGCTCCTTCGAAATTCTCCTCACAGTGCTGGCGGCTGTTGACATGTTTTGTGGACTGGCCCAGGTCACCGTCGCCATTTGCACGCTCATCTATGTCCAGAACTGGAGCCGCAACTTGGCGGCAACAATGGCATACTCCTTTTCCATGATGTTTGCCATTTTCGGTGCGACAAGTCATACAAATATATTTTCAGTTTATTAAACTAAAAAACTTGACTAAACAAGTCGCACTTCTTTTTCAATTTCATTTTTTTCCAGGAAAAACCGCATCCGGTTTCGTGACAGTAGCCATCGCACTGGAGCGTTATTTGATGATTGCATTTCCCTTCAAAACAAGGACCTGGATGACTCCACTAGCTTCAAAAATATTCGGAGGGGTTGCTCTCCTCCTCTCGTTTGCGTTGACCTTTGTGCCCATTTTCTTCTGTCAGCGGATAGACATCAATGGATTCAAAAGGGTGAAAAGTGTGGCAGAGTTGGATTACCTTATCTACAACACCGCCTTTGCAAAAATTTGGTACGTGGACTTGAAAGGAAATTTAAGTCTTGATTTTTGGGTACCCCTGGCCCTCCTCTTGCTTCTCAACGGGCTAATATATTATCACGTGAGTATATTTCTAGATTCCTAGATTATTGTTTAAGATTAAATAAACTAAATTGATTGTAAATTGATTTCGATTCAGATTCGCAAGTTTTCCTTGCGCCGGAAGGAGCTGAGCAAGTCACTCAAGAGGGACTTGGGCGCTGGGAAAATGTTTGTTCCCATTGTGAGCATCCTTCTGATTTGCAACATTCCCCCGATAATTTTCGCCTACTTCGTGGTCTACTGGCGAACCGTTTACCTGGAGCTGGAAATTGGGATATTCCTCTGTGCGGCGATTAACTCGGCGGCCAATCTTCCCATTTACTACTGGAAGTCGCCTGGATTTAAAGAGGAAGCAAGGAGGGTTCTCGGGTTGAGCCCAAAGGCTGCTTCCACCTCGACCAAACCGGTGGTGTGGTATGGAATTGACTCAACAGCGGCGGATGCGGATAGCATGTCGTTGGAAACTGTGTTGCAGTCGGAACGGAGCCGCGAGCCTGGCTTGTAAAATTGGAATCGTGAGTTTTAAAATGGATTTCTGTATGTGTCAAAAATCTTGATGTAAAAATTTGCTATTATTTATCTTGCCTTTAATTACAATACGGTTTATTCTGCTCACAAAGCTTTAATAATTATTTACAGACGTACAGGCACAACCTTTGCATTTTTGAATTTGAATAATTTATTATTAGTTATTATTAGTTATTAGTATTTAAATTTAACAAAAAAAAGTACGACAACTCGAAGAAGTACAAATAACAACTTTTTATACCAATAATTATTCTTAAATAAAAACGTTTCCATTCCACTACTTTTGTAAACACTTCAGCCATGGGCATTGATTTACTTCACCGTAGCATGTATGTATATAACAAAACAAAACTACATTTTGCAAACATTTGGTGGCGAATGCTTCCTCTTAGCGTGTGTGACAAGGCCTCCTCTAGTCCAATACCCTCTCCCGCACATTTTGCAGACGAAACCCGGTTCCGTCGTGTGAGTCACAATGTGATTGTTTCTTTCAGTTGATCCCACAAACTCCATCCCACACACTCCGCAGAAGTGGGGTTTCTCGAATATGTGATGTCGCCTCAGGTGCTCGTCCAAATTAAGCTTTGACTTCGTTTCCATTCCACAAAAGGTGCACTCCCAAACCCTATTATTTTCCACAACCCCAAAATGAACCTTCTTGCGATGCCTTCCCAGCTCTGAACCCGTCCTGTATACTTTCGGGCAGTCTGGACACTTGCACGATTTTTCTCCCGTGTGAACCCTTTCGTGAATTTTCAGAGTATATGCCTTGCCAAACTTTTTTTTGCAGTAGGTGCACTGATACTTTAGCTCCGCCTTCTTTAAGTGAACAACCATGTGCCCCTTGAGATCCTTGTTGTCGTAAAACATCTTCTGACATGTATTGCACTTTGCTGACTTTACCTTAAGATGAATTCGCTTAGCATGATAGGCGCGTTCCGCTTTACTGAAAAAGGATTTTTCGCAACTCTCACACTTGAACGGCCTCAGCCCCGAGTGACGTCTGATATGTGCGCTTAATACGGAACTGTGTGCAAAGGACTTCTTGCAGATTGAGCAGGAAAAAGGGGTTTCTCCCGTGTGGCCCCGGAAGTGAGTTAGTAACTCCTCTGTTCCAACAAATTTTTTGTCGCAAAGCTGGCAGCTGTGCAGGGCCAGGCGCTGGTGGATACGTTTGGCATGAAGGTTTAGCGCAGCTTTGCTGAAAAATGTGCGATGGCAGATCTCGCAAGTGATGGATTTCTCTTTAGCATGGACACGTCGGATGTGGAGGGACCGCCTGTGGAGCTCAGAAAAGGATTTGGAGCACTCTGGGCACTTGTATGGCTTTTCGCGAGTGTGTGTCCTCATATGAACGGCAAAGTTCCCCTTGTACAAGAATCCCTTTCCACAAATTTGGCATGAGAATGGCTTAATTTCTAGGTGGAGCTTTTTGTGGGAGGTTAGGCAACCCGGGCTGTAGAAAGTTTTATCACACTTGTCACAACTGTACTGCCGAGCTCTGGTGTGACTGGCGTTAATGTGTGAGGATAGATTCTTGGAGGAAGAATACGTCTTGGGACAAAAGTGACAGGAGTGGATGGTTTTAGTGTGGATAGCCGCGTGATTTGATAGCCCATAAGATGTTCCAAATTCTTTGGAGCACACAGAGCAAAAGTAAGGCTTTTCTCCAATGTGCCTCTGAAGGTGCACAAGTAATTCACTAGGATTCCGGCTCACATTTTCACAAAATATGCAGCAACACACTCCCATTTCAACGACTTGGCAGGAGGGAGGGAGAAGGTCAGCAGGTAAGCTGAATTTGCAATTAATTATTACTCACTGATTATGTGTATTGACTATTTTACCGATTTTTGAGGGATTTGATTTTTGGAAAATATAGTGTGGCGAAATAGGTTCCAGGAATTCATAAAATGAATGTAATGGTGAAAGGCTGAATAGTGTGGAAAACAGGAAAATCTACCGAATATTTATTGTGGTGATAGACTGCAGGCCAAAATCAGGATGTGTTATGGGCAAGTGTGGAAATTTCCTGACTGTAAACCAACACGGGAAAAGGCAAAGGACTGAAGGCTAGGATTAGCTGTGCACTCTTTTAACTGAAAATATAGAAACGGAGGGATACATACACATGGCATCCTATCATATTTATAAGAGAATGCCGTTTACTCATTCATGATAAAAGGCCAGCTACACTAGGACGGTGTGTGTGACATGACAGGCATGGGAATGGGAAAATGTGGCACGCAATGCTTAAGTATGAACTAATACAGGAATACAATAATAGTGTATTATTTTATTTATTACATTACATGGATAAAGAAAATGTGTTCGGGGAATGAGCTTTCATACATTACTTCAAAGGCTGTTTTCGAAATGCCCAAAGCTGCCTGGAAGCAGCAGCAGTTTATGAATTAGGCTACCATAATACAATGGACCGTTTTGACTATGCATTTTCTATCAGCTTTTTTATGCTCCTTGTTCATGCAATAGTGTGAACCAGCATTACACACCCAATAACATTCATAACAGCTTTTTCACGAATGAATGCATACTGAATGAATACAGAAATAAGTAAGTGCGTGACAGGGAACAGGGAGAATGAGACACCCGCTTATTTTTACAGAGAAAAGTGCATGTTTCTAGCTTTTTATACAGTGTGCCCTAGTTTCTCGCATTCAGTGTGAGATTCGGTGGAGCACAGTCACATTCCTGCTCTTCTTAAGCTACTAATTTCAGTAGATGCAACTGTAGTGTGCTCCGTACTGTAGTAAGACTACAGTCAAAGCGGAGAGGTTGAAATATCCGTCAATATTAATTTGTAATATATATTTTATATTGGGACATGACACCTCTTAGTACCTCTTGCATGGCCTGCCCATGCCCCCTCACAAATGTATTGCAGCTACATACATGGGACACCAACGATAACAATGGCTACGTTGCTGGTTATAAATAATACGTGCTCCTTTATTTCATATCGAGTCCTCAGCCAAAGCATTATTAGGTTGACAAAAGGTGAGATTTTGCCAGAATGCTGGGGAGGAATTAAAGGAAATATAGGTATGTGACAATGGATGCAGTGTATCACCAAATTCATCAGGAGCAGGCGGTTTTTTACGGCTTGGCTGCTTGTGCTTAAAGGGAAGTGAAGTCGGGTTTGCTGTCTGTTGTTGATATTCAGCGGATTTCGTGTCGGGTGACCAATGCATGTGGTATACTCGGCTTGGCTGCTTGTGCTTAAAGGGAAGTGAAGTCGGGTTTGCTGTCTGTTGTTGATATTCAGCGGATTTCGTGTCGGGTGACCAATGCATGTGGTATAGGTGTGTATTTGTTTACACACACACTACACTAGATAGCATAGTGCATTGCAAACCCCAATAATGTTCGGATGATTGTGGTAATGTACCACAATGCATAATATGGAAGGACATATCGATGATGGAAATGTAGGTGAACTGAATACAATACACTGTTTTAATAGGGCAGGTTTCTGGGCCTTGCGTTCTCTCAAGGAGTTTTGGTCGTGAGTGAGCGTGTTTTTGTGTTCGCATTTCTTGTTCTTCTAGTAATAGAGTTTTAAGCCTAGTTACTTTTCTTTATTTCAAATACTCCTGCAACCTTGTTTTTAGAATTTATATTTAAATTACAAACTTAGCCTCGGAAGACCTGCAAAAGTCAACTTTATAAATGAACAAAAGAAAAAAAACACGCTTTTCTTGCAAGACCAACAAGTAAGCCTAGCTCGCCAACGTCGACGCGTCTACGAATTTGCGGCGCTGTATCTATTTTGTTGGAAATAAATAAATCACACAGGTTTGGATTNCCAACAAGTAAGCCTAGCTCGCCAACGTCGACGCGTCTACGAATTTGCGGCGCTGTATCTATTTTGTTGGAAATAAATAAATCACACAGGTTTGGATTGCATCATTTGCAGATTGCTTTAATGCAATGCGAATTCATGTTCATCATGTCATCAGCCCTCCCGTCACCAATGCAAAAACAGATTGGCCGTATGGAAAACAAAATTACCTGATCGAAATAGACAGCCTGTAATTCCTTTGTTGGACAAAATACCATAGCACATTGGAAGTCATCGCAAGAGCAGGTTTTTTTATTGTTTCTTATGGCAAGGCTATGATATTTGTCTTTTATTGATCTAACGTTAATCCCAGCTTGGCATATTATATTAGCCAGAAAATATAATTTCACTAAAAGCTTGTCGTGTTAGATAGTTCGATGATGTTTTGTATTCAAGCTGATCCATTAAAATCCAAACCTTTCATGCATGCCAGCCCGACGAAACGCCTTCTCTTCTCCTTGAAATTACTACACACAGGATTCTCGGAGTGACGTAGGGAGACACTTTATTGCTCGAGCGTAAAAACTATTGAAAGCACCAAGTTATTTTGACTAGTACCCCATCAAATAGCATTTTTTAAATTTGACATAATGGGACCACCAAAAGTTTCACAGGTAACCTCATTTCATTTCCATTTGCTCCCCTTCGTGGTTTTAGTCTTCTCTGTCCGCCCGCTTCCCGTCTCAGGGTTTAACTGCATCTTTGAACCTCAGTTTTTCAAGTCAATATCCCACTGCACGCTACACGTGATTGGAGAAGCTCCGAGCTCTGAGCAAACAATTGCTCTCGTGAGCGAGCGCTGCCAATACACCGGATGCAGTTTCCTCCAGACTCCTTCACCACTCCCTCCTCACAACTTGTCCAGAGGCTACCCGGAACGGGATGGCGATCACGACGGTAGTAGTTTCGCGACGCAAGTTTTAACATTTCTGTGGACTCACGGCCACCTCCTTCCAGAGTCCCTCGGGTTGGGAGCCAACTATCCCAAGATAGCCCGAGATAGGAAGCACTCTCCCACATCCTGCATTGTAGAGTTGACGGTGCTGAGGGGGCTGACTGATGGAAGGGACTACTTGCGACATCTCCTCATGAGAGCCAAGTATTCCCCACTGAGAACCCTTCCAGTCGCAGTCTTATTTTCCGCCTCGGAACATTTCAAGTTTCCAGTTTCTAGCGGACCTCTTTCCCATCATTTGAGCCTGCTACCGACAGCAATCCTCTTTTTACATCCACTCTGCTGTCAGGCTCAGCTTGTCACTGCGATTGAATTTGAAGTTGTGGACGAAGCGTATTATTATGCAAATCGGTATTCAGACATGAGACCCGTGGGAATTCGCTTGAAGGAAATTTCTTCAAATGGGCTTCAAGTTTTTCTCCCTCAGCTCATTTCCCTGACGGGGGTTCGGGATGCCCAGTTCCGGGTTTATTGGAACGCTAAGAACATCACCGCTCTCTCCAAACCCTCGCATCATTGCCTCGCCCTCCACGACTCCATTGCAGAGAGTCGGGCTCGACTGACGGGCAATGCGGCTTTTCCACAGCAGCTCGCCTACACTTGCCTCATGAGCACGATGTGGGACACCTTTGGCGTCACCCCAACGACAGACGTGGCTTGTGACACTGTTTGCAGGTTGGAGGATCAAGTTTGGAGTTTGAGTGGGGGGTCCATCATCCCGTCAAGTGTTTCCCCGGTGGGCTACTCGTTACATCATTTTTGTGGACATGAGGGCCCTTCCTCCATACTTTGGCGAGCTAAGTAACCTCCTCCAGCCCTTTTCCACGGAGGCCTGGATCCTCATTCTCGCTTCTGCTCTGGGGCTTACCCTCACCCTCCACCTGGGAAGCCGCCACAGGAGAGTCAGGGATAGTCCCTGGGTGGTTCTGGCCGTCCTCTTGGAGCACGGGGTGGAGGTGAGGTACCGGAGGACTTGGAAGAACGCCATTCCGCTCCTCCTCTGGCTCGCGGTGGGCTACACGGTCCGATTTGCGTACACGGCGGACATGTTCTCCTACCTGGCGTTTCAGCCGGAGCCGAGCGTGCCACGGGATTGGAATGACATGGTGAACAGCAGCAGCAGTCCCAATAAAAACGACGTTAGCATTCTCAGCGAGGATTTCGACTTTGACCAGCTACTTTTCCAAATGTGCGGGTGGGTGGCCTCCGGGGCGGTGGGCAATGACGAGTTGGCCTTGTTTTCACGATTTGCCGAAAAGTCGTGGCAGCTCCGACGAGGGGATGGACAAGGACAGTTTGCGGGGCCAGACTTTGTCGCTGCAGTTGCTTCCGCTCAGCCTGTGACCCTGTGGAAATATAATGAATCAGATAATAAACAATTTTTTGACGAATTGACAAACCACCTGGGAAAAGTTCGACAAAAAACATCATCGGCATCATCGGAAAAGACGTCCGGCATGGATTTATTTGAGGAACATGGTGTTTCGCCATCTGCGACGCACCAGGAAGCCCACCAACTAACTAAATTTGCGTATGTCACAAGCTCCGTGGAGCAGTTTAATTGGAACTCCCGTGATCACATCAATGTCGCAAGTGTTGGCCTTCTCGGGCTGTTTGGCAAGCTGAGAATGATTCATCCGCATCATGGGACACTATACAAGTCTCACAGCGGGCTGAAGCTCTTCCAGTGGGACTTGAGGGAAAGGCATGTGGGCGCCTACTTTGCATCTTTGGTCGATTCTGGCATCCTTCAGAGGTGGTTTCACCTGGAAAATGTATTGGCCATTGGGAGGAGTATACTGGTCTATCTTGAGAAGAAGGAGGAGGAGGAGGTGGAAGGTGGAGGTGTGAGAAAGAAGTCAATGGGAAATTTGGTCACGGTGGCGAACATGCTGGCTCACTCCGACTATGACTCTTTGGGAACAGGAGGGTCCACAACGGGGAGTGGAAGTGGTGGGGGTGGCGACGGCGGGGATGCCAATTTCAAGTCAATGCGGGCCGTGATCTTGTTATACGGGTGGTGCTCCTTGCTCTCATTTTTGGCCTTTTGTTTTGAAGTCAGAGTTAAATTTTGGCTGGGACTAGTGACATTTCTGCGACATGCTAAGGACCGCGTTATAATAAGAATTGTTCATAGCCTACGGCTCTACTTTCGAAGAGTAAAACGGACAAGAAGACTCACAATCACACGGTGAAATAATTGGGGAGAACCCTTGAGAGATCTACAGTGGGTCCTCATTATTCCCATCTGTGCAAGTTTAATTTAATTAAATTTAAAAAAAGAACAGAATTTTAAATGGCAAAAATGGTATTTAATAAAATCAAGATTCATTAGCGGATTGAGCCCGTGCTATTTGACGCAAAGAAGAGCAACAAGAATTGAGCCGGAGCGGAGCCATGAGTTCGAATGACGGCTTCGTGTCACAACATCATACTGCAGTAAAAAATGTATGCTAATTGTCTTTTAGTTCATATTTTTCCATTTTGATGTGTATGCTTTTTGGGCGAATATGCGTTCAAATAAAAAGTAAGATACACTGGAAAACTTCCTGAGTCAAAATACACATAATTTTTTATGTCATTCTAGTGTGGAGAGGTCTCGACACACGAGTATCTGAGTAGTTTAAAACTCAGCTCCCAGCAATCAAAACTCAGAATGATTCTGGTTGGTGAAATCTCGGGCCCTTTTATACCAGGGAGACCGAGGATGTCGCCTTACAAACATCACATACATTCTACAATTTACATAATGAGGACCGAGAATCGTCATCTACAGGG
>JAANSN010005189.1:0-12986 GCA_036850665.1 Dicranocentrus wangi | reverse complement strand
TGAGACGGTTTGCGGATAGCTTAAACAAAAGCAACCTTCCCACTCCCACCACCACCGTCACCAGACCAGCTCTCAGCTCTTTAAACACAATCTCATCCTTTATCCTATAAAGTCAGATGCGCCTATTTTGGAACCGGGAAAGGATGCTTTCTTTTTTTATTTAGGATACAATATGACAATATATATATACTAAATTGTTGTGTCTCTCTGATGCTGAACTGGACGGACTGGCAAATGGAATGGGCTGTTGTGTTGTTGTCGTTGTTGTTACTCGTGTTCCAGTTCCAGAGGGAATATAATAATTGAGAGTATTGGGGCGGATTTTGGAGCTTCACATTTCACATGTGTGTGACAATAATACACATCTCGCGGTTGTTCCTGGAAATCCTGTTTATATCAAGGATTAATCAACCAACCGGTAAAAAGATACACTCTTGTTTCCCTCCGTCTCTCTCTCTGTCAAGTTATATGGGATTGCTGGTTTGGTTTTCACTTTTCCGATGGGAGCGTATCGAGTAGAGAAGCGTCCCGGCTAATGGTCACAGCTTTTTAAGATGTATGTATAAGAAGAGTTTGCACAACTGTGATGATGATGTTGGAACAAGAGGAGCGCGCGTAGAACCCTTATGCTAATGTATACAATGCATAAAATTACACCTAGAGAGATACTGGCTGGAACACGAAACGGGCCAAAATATATGTGGATTTTCATAGTATATTCCAATGAATATTAGTAATTTGGTTTGGGAATACAAAAGAAAATAAGCTGCTCGCTGCTCCTGGATTTTATATTTTCCTGGGAGAAAATAAGCTAGACAATCACAGGGTTTGCGCTCGCTGGATGGCTCATATCCAAAGAAAATTACTGTGCATCCAAATGCACCTAAGCTCATCCATTTATGTACATATTTTATGTAAAAAAAAGAAAAAAATACTTGAGACGGTTCTCTCTTGTTGGGACTTGTTGAAAATGGTGAAATCTGGGGAAAACACAGCCCACTTCACCAAATTTTCCCAAATTTCTCCCATGTTTACTCCCAACAGGAAAACAGTCCAGGAGCAGCAGTGCAACACGACGGCTCACAACCACGCAAACCTTTTTCCTCCTCTCTCTGGAAGGATCGAGCTTGTTTATTCTCCGGCTTTTCGTCGTAAACTTTAAGACTCTCGTCCCACTTGTGATAATTGTAGCGTGGAAAGTCAAAACTAGATAAACATGGATTGCTGCATAGATTGCAGAGAGAGAGAGAGAGCAATATTATCCTTTTGTGCAAGAGAAGATGGCCCTCCGGCACACTCAGTCCATTATTAACTGCATCAGTTTTGTAGTTTTTGGCTTTTCTTCTTGGGAGAATAACATGTAGTATCCTTGGTGGAATATAACAACACACCATTTCCCGTGCATCCATTACCATGATTTACTTTTACTCTCGCGTTCTCCTTTTGCCAGCCTTATTGTCTCATCAGAAAGAGAAAGAGAGAGAGAGAGAGAGAGAGAGAGAAAGAAGAAGAAGAAACGGGATGAGAAACATAACATCCATCGCGAGACTTCTCTAACTCTTTTCCTTCTTCTTCTCGTGACTGACTACTACCAACCGGAATAAGAAGGGATTGTGCAAGGAGCTAAAGATTACACATATATACGTTATACGTTTATAGTCATTTGAAGTCAGAGAGATTTTCCACCACTTTTTTTTCCAGCCTGCATCATCATCAACAATTCTGGAGAGAGAAATAATAACCACTTTGCATATGGTGAAGAAAAAAGGGCAGTTTCTGGGAAAAAAGTGGAATAGTTTTTCCAGCCAAAGGAGCGCAGTTCCGAACGAAACCTCCATCTTCTCCTAGTTAGCTGGGAAGGAAGCAATAATATTAGTCAGCAGAGAAATTTTCTCTGTGCGTTCGTTCGTTCCTTCGTTCTGCATCAATATCCAACTCCAAAGTGTTCCAGGAGCTCTGGAATTACAAAGCGGCAGCGGAAGATGAATTCCCTCCATTCCTCCTTACTCCAGCAGATTGTGATGTGTGTGTGTGTGTGTGGAGGACGCTTTTAGGTAGTAAAAGCGGATGGATGGATGTATACACGCAATAAATATCCCTTTCCCCGAGCACTTGGAAGTGTTCGGCTTATTGAGGGAAGAAGAATGGGAATGGGACGGGAATAACAACGGTTTGGGATCAAGACTCCCACTTGCCCATTATTAGTATTACGGTCCCCATTACTATTATTATTATTATATGACAAAGTAATCTCTAAAGTTTTCTACGACATCGTGGACCATGAAAACCGTCGTCAGCTGGGGAACTACTATATTCGTTCGACGGAGGAGAAAGTAAGAGAGAGAGAGAGTCAGCGTCTTTTTTCCAAAGGTTCCGCTCCGCTATTTCCAAAAAGAGAGAAAAGGGAAGGCAAAACGCAGGAGATGAAGAAGAAGAAGATGGAGTAATATCCATCCACTTTCCTTCTCCTTGATGTCTTTGATGGGCAATATATATGGAGGTGGGAATGGGACGGGAATAACAACGGTTTGGGATCAAGACTCCCACTTGCCCATTATTAGTATTACGGTCCCCATTACTATTATTATTATTATATGACAAAGTAATCTCTTTAAAGTTTTCTACGACATCGTCGACCATGAAAACCGTCATCAGCTGGGGAACTACTATATTCGTTCGACGGAGGAGAAAGTAAGAGAGAGAGAGAGAGTCAGCGTGTGAGGCTTTTTTCCAAAGGTTCCGCTCCGCTATTTCCAAAAAAGAGAGAAAACAAGGGAAGGCAAAACGCAGGAGATGAAGAAGAAGAAGATGGAGTAATATCCATCCACTTTCCTTCTCCTTGATGTCTTTGATGGGCAATATATATGGAGGAACGCAAACTAGGAGACGCCGTTCTCGCGGACCCCTTTTAAGCTCCAATTTCTCTCTCTACGTTCCACCACTTTCCCCTCTCAATTCCATGAGTAATGCTAGCCTGGAATTAGAGAGGAGAGGAGAGAGANAATGCTAGCCTGGAATTAGAGAGGAGAGGAGAGAGACGCGACGGAAGGAACAGCAGTTGGCTTGTCGGGACTCGACTTCTCTCTCTCTCTCTCTCGTCATTACAAAATTGCATAGCGTCAGTCAGCCTGCCAGATGAAAAAGAAAAGCGAATTCCATGTAACACCATGCAGCGCAGCGTCATGCAACATCTCCCGTTTCGCGCGGGCTATATAGTCAGATTTTTCCGAGAAAAAGTTCCGCTTTCATTTTGCCTCCTGTGTGGTTTACTTAAACGTTAGTTCTCTCTATCCGTTCAAATGATTTTCACTCAATATCTTTTTTCGGCTCGCCGAACCTCATATATAACGTTTTTCGCATTTTCTTTTTTTTTTTTTGCCAAAGCAAACTTTTATTTGTGCTCCTAAAGTAAATCACGATGATGATGATGATGATGAGAAAAGCAGACGCACAAATAGATCTTTGGTGAATGTCTAATATATTTTGCCATTCGGCTGGTTCTTCCAGAGCCCAGCTCCAGTTTAATTTAGATGGATGAGGCAAGGCCGAAGAAGAAAACGAAAATGTCTCGTTTTTAAGGAATACCCTTTATACCAACGCATCTCCACCAACTTTTGGAGAAAGATTAGACGGGAAAAACGGGGAAAGGGGAAGAGGAATAGGAAGCCGGCTGTGCGTAAAAGGAAGGGAAAGTCGGCTAACTACTAAAAAGGCAAGTTGGATGATGAGAGGATACTAAGTAAGTATATAACCTACTTATATATAGAAGAAAACAAATCCTCGTAGCAATTTTATCCTCCTACCATATGCCCCTAAAAAAACTGGGTCCGTTGCGTCGGCTGAAGAAAGCATTATTCTACTTTTCTTCACAGACTTCTTCACAGTGTTAACCAGGAAGGGACGACACGAAGACGAAGCCATGGAATACACATTGTTTCGAGTTGCAAAACAAAAAATAGAAAGAAGAAAGAAAAGTTGTGTCGAGGTTGAGAGCTTCAAAAAAGCTCGGATTCTATCTCTTTTAGTCTGGTAGAGACATCGGGTTGGATCCTCAGCTCCCAAAACAATTTATGAATGACTGAATGATTGAATAAAGGGAAAAACTGTAAACTTTTGAGAGAGACAAGCGAGCAAAGCCTTACATCATCATCATCATATCATATCCCACTCATAATGAGCAAGGGAATCCCACCCAATCTCGTTCTCATCCTCGGAAAATTCATGAATGGGGATGACAAGCTGGTTTTTCTTGTACATAATATATAGAAATTTCAGCTGTGTGGAGTAGTATTGTTGTTATATTTTGTTGAGGGGATAGAGGACAACACAAGGCCCAATTGTAAGTCATGAGAGTTTACAAATGTCAGGAATCTAATTTCCTATCTGTCGCTACATACTCGGCATGATGATGATGAAAGGGGCCCTGAATGCCAGACGAATTATGAAAGGCAATAAGGAGACGTAGAGACACAAGTGAAGAGTGAGTAGTGAGGAGGAACATAGAACTCTGCTGCTCGATCCCTACTCTTTCCGCATCAGTCCACTTCAACCACACCACGGAGCACAATAAAGAGAGAGAGAGAGAAAATGAGGAAGCGAGAAATCCTGGACGGCGGGCATTGCGTTTTAGCGTTAGTTATAACCAGGAAGAGCGTACACACACAGGATGGATGGATGGATGCAAATGTTGCATTATTTTGTGTGTTCCATATAAATTTACATATATGATAACCATGTACCACCGCTTGTATATATATGTATATATAACCATTGTCCTTGTGCGAATCTCTCGACTCATTCATAGAAGGAGGCTCCATGGCACGTCATCACCATCATCATCCTGGGTGCTGAGCTTCCTGAGCAGGAAAAAACACTCGAACTGTCTCTCTCCGTCGCTCACTCTCCCGGATTTTGATATTTTTAGCGTTAGTTATAACCAGGAAGAGCGTACACACACAGGATGGATGGATGGATGCAAATGTTGCGTTATTTTGTGTGTTCCATATAAATTTACATATATGATAACCATGTACCACCGCGTGTATATATATGTATATATAGCCATTGTCCTTGTGCGAATCTCTCGACTCATTCATGGAAGGACAAAAGCTGAGGCTCCATGGCACGTCATCACATCACCATCATCATCCTGGGTGCTGAGCTTCCTGAGCAGGAAAAAACATTCGAACTGTCTCTCTCTCTCGCTCACTCTCCCGGATTTTGATATTACACAGCCCAGAAAAAAAAATATAAAAACCAACGTGGAAAGCGTGTGGACAAAGTGCCCGTTAGTTTTTGCGGTTTCTCAATGGGACGGAACCGACGACAAGCCAGCCTCCGTACAGCCCTGCCAATACTTCTCCATCCGCATCCCGCTCTCGTCTTATCAATTTATCCTGGCTAAAATGTGTATATCTAAATATATAGGGATATACAGAAAGGTTGAACCCCAACTTTCCAAAGCGTGGTGGTGTGGTTTTTTTTATTCTCATTTCCACTTGGACGCGTACACTTATAGGCAGCACGAGAGAGTTTCGATAAGTGAGCTTTTGAACCGCATCATAATAATAATAACGCTTGAATTTCATTATGCAATGCTCCATTGCCTTCCAGGGAGAGAAAATTGTGTTTAATAATTATTTAAATTGGGCTCTAAATGAGCTCATTTTCTCCATGAACGAGCAAACGAGGAAGAAGTGTGGATGAGAGAGTGAAAAAAACTCATTAAATGAAAAACAAACTTTTTTTCTGTACCTTGCCATGACGGGATGAAGAGGAGGAGGAGGAGGATGAAGCACCCTTCTGAAGTTTCCGGGCGTAGTAGTACATTGCCATGATGTTGTTGCTTCTCTGCAAGGGAAATAATTACAAGTGGAGAAGAGCCAGTTCCCATACAGGATTTTAGAGAAGGAGCTTGAGCAGCGCTGTTGTTGGTCGTGGCTTCACTCTTGTACTTTCGTGGTGGTGGTGGTGGAGGGATCGCTTTAAAGGAGAGACAACACTGCGGTTTCGCTTTCCTCTGCGAAACAAATAATAAGTGGAATAAGGAGGAGGAGTAGATGAGATATAGTCGTTTATCGCAGAGTAGTAGGAGCTCGAGTAGTGGTGGTGCATAATATCGTTTTACACATTTTGTGTGTCAGTGATAGCGATAACCTCAACAGGCTCTCTTGACTCCCGGGAGAAACCGGTACGACAGCCCGGCTAACCACCAATTATGGGAACCAAGGGCGAAGAAATGGGAGTCACAAAGGGTACTAAATTTCCTTTTCCCGTGACACTTTCACTTTAACCAAGAAAGATTTTTTTTTTGGAATTAGCCGACACGACGAACCATAGAACACTAGAGATAACCATCACGGCGGAGCACGCACGCACATGGCACACAACAGATCCATTCTTTAAAAAAATTAGCAGGTTTCCGTCCGCCCTTTTGTGTCCTGAGAGAACTACTGCCTAATCTGATAGGACATGATGAGGATGAGACTGATTGATATAACCAATTCATTTGTTCTCCACCATATCCTATTAATAATTAGCCATCTCGTTGGATCGGCCTTGTGTGTGGTGGGATCTCGTCGGGAAGTTGTAAAAGTGGCGGAGAGGAGATACAGTCTCTCCGGATAATGATGATGATGAGCTGGCGATGATGATGATGACGATTGCTGATGGCGATGATGTGATAAGATAATCACCCTAATAGAATTACTCACGGAAGGGAATACTCCCTCGCGAGCCGACAGTGACGGATATTATCAGAGCGGAGCAGGGAATATAAGAAGATGTGGATGATGATGATGATGGTGATGATATCATAATGAAAAGGATAGCCTTTAGTTAGTGCTGAGGTTGCAGGGAGTTGGCAGGCCGGCGAGGCTACTAATATTGTACTGCAGGCAGACTAATGTAGACAGCAAAAGGAGAATAAGAAGGAAAGTTGGACAAGCGGTAGTACAATTCTTGCTCCTCCGTAGTAATAATAGTTTTGTGTCCTTGCTCACTTTCTTCATCAACTTCACGCATCATTGCATGACTTGTTTTCATTTTCTCGGCAAGAGTAAAACTGATGAGAGTAACGATGTGGGGGAAAGAGGGAGGAGCGTAAATATATCTCAAGCTGCTCCTGATTGTTGTAATGCAGTAGCAAGATAATATTTTACAACTTTTCCCGACCACTATCTAGTATTATTATCGGAGCTCTCTCACCACTTGCGAAAAATTTATGATAATAAATATGCATTAAGTTTAGTTTGGCGGCTGGGAAAATGCAACATCTTTCACTACACACAACAACCACCACACGGCGGATATACACGCACTACACTGTCCGAGAGATTTAAGTAATCTGAGGGGGAAAGTGGAGGACGTTGCAGTGGAAGGGACATGGAGGAGGACAACATTTGGAGAAATTACTTTTGCAAAGTCGTGATACACTTGGAGTTGGAGGCAACTCCTTCTCACAGTCCATTCAATATTATAATGGGTGCAGTGTAGCAGATTAATGGGGAGAAAGTTTTCAATTTTCTTATTCAATTGTCGTGGTTCGTAGTGGCGTAGTGTTGGCGATGGCGGTGGTGGTGGTGTGGTGCAGCATGGTCACAGGATCTTGAATACAATCAACTTTTTTGCTTGCTCCTTTACCAGTCCTGCAGTGTATATCCTATGCTGCTCGCTAGTGATGACAAGGGAAAAGATGGAAAGTGGAGCTAAAATGTTAATTTCTCTTTCAGGGGTCCTTCCACACTTTACTCACTCACTCACTCACCCGCTGCAGTTGCTTCAGAGCCAGTTGGTCCATATACAACTTCATAATAATATACAGGTTACTACGAAGTACGAGCGAGAGAGAAGAACCTCATTCACTTCACTGTTTGTTAGTTGCCCACTTTTCCCTCCGCCGCAGGAGGAACCACACACCGAGAGTCCTTTTTCTTTAGAAAACAGAGAAAATATAAGCCTACCAACTTATTCCAACTCCATGCCGTCTCTCTCTCTCTCTCTCTCTCTCTCAATCTCATTCCAAGAAAAGTAGTAGTAATAATATCGATAAATAGCTGTCTCAAAATTTATGTGCTAATTTTAGCAAGTGTGGTTGAATGAGAGGAGAACTGCCTACCAGAAAATCTACAAAGTCACAAAACTTCTCTCTCTTTCGCTCTCTCTCTCGACCATATGGACTCTGTGTGCATGGATCGGCACTCTCTCTGGATGGTAAATCTCAAACGAGACGTAAAAAATTACTACCTTTGCCAAACTCAGTTTGTAATGAGGCTCGTTTCACCTTCTCCTGTCTTTATCACTCAAATGGCTCTACTCTCTCTCTCTGCCCAAAAAAATAACAAAGTTGAGTCAGAGGAGAGAAAATCGTTTTTTCGTCAAAGCCAACATTATTGCCACACACATTTTCTTCGCCACGCTGTATTTTTTTTTGTTGATATAAATGGGATGGCAATTTGGATGAGGGTTTTACGTTCTCTGGGAATTTTATTTTTCTTCTCCCTATAAAAACTTTTTTTCTCCCAATAGAATGATTTAACTTCTTTTTGGCAAATTGTTTGCTTCAAATCCTCCTCACCGCCGCCGCCGCCAACGAGTCAATGGAAGAAGAAGAAGAGAGAGTCCAATGTGAATCTTTCAGCACTGTGTGGCAGTCGATAATTCACTGACAACTCGTAACATATTGAGATTCTCGGAGCTTTTGTGAGGAAACAGTAGAAAGTCGAGGTAATCCATAGCTTTCAATCACAAATCAACCAAAAAGAAAGTAAAGCAATCCACTGGACTGCTGCTCCAAAAACTCCACACAGTCACTCTGATGTATAATATAATACACTTTTCTCTCCTCACAAGAAAGTTAAAAAAAACTACCTATATATAGCAAAACCGAATACTCCCAACTACTCCCAAGTCTCCAGAGAAAGTCATGTGCGTAGAGCGTGTAGGTAGTTGAGTTGAGAGAGTCCGTATGGCCATGTGTTCTTTATTTTTTTCTGTTTTTTTGTTCATCGTTCTTTACGGGCGAAGCAATAATGACGGAGGATAAATGAAAAAAGGTGGAATTTCGGAGGGACATATACCCACTACCCACCACCATGCTAACCCACTTTACTTCTCTTTCGATCTTTCTTTCTCTCTCCCAGAGTTTTTTTTCTCCTTCCCCTAGGACTCTAGTGAAATCGGCGGGGGCTGAAATGTCTGCTAGCCATCAAAAAAGCTAGAGACTCGACACAGAAACACACACAACAAACAAGAAACTTCACTTTTCCTTTACGTAATAATCCGCCTTCTCCGCCCAGTTTCTCCCATTTTTGCTCTGGGGCAATTTAGTTAATGAAAGAATGATCGGTGGTGAAGAGACGGAGACTCTGGAACCGTTTCGGGTATCACTTTGTCCGCCGCAAGACCCACATACGTCGTAAGACAAGATGAGGGCAAGAGCCAGAGAGTAAATTTGAGAGAAGACGAAACAAAAAATGCCTGCAAAAAACCAAAGGAGCAAGAAGAAGTTAAAGAAAAAAAACCGTCAAGCATCCTCAACTCCTAATTTACCTCTGTTAAGAAGGGAAATGCATCATGATGTGATACATTACGTCTGAGGAAACATTTAAACGGAAAACTACTTGCAAAAATGGGCTAAAAAAAGGAAGAAGAGGAAGAAACAAAATGTGGAGGCAAGTGGGAAATGGTTCTATAATAATACTTTAAGAATTAGAGGAGAGGAATAGGGAAAAGGGAGAAAATGCATTTCACAACCATGTTCCTATTTTTTTCGCAGCGGAGGAGACAGAGGAAATAAAAAGGCTTACCAGTGAGCAAGTATAACAAAAGGGCAGTGAGCCAATTTGAAAAGATTAGTGCCTTCTTAGTGGAATCATGTAAGACTGATACTTTCTCGAGGTTTTTTCCCTCTCTCTCTCTCTTTCTCTCTCTCGCTCTTGTTACAAGCTTGTCAGCAGCAGTGGCAGTTGTAAGAGCAAGTAGTTCCAGAGAGCTCCAGAGTACACAACCGAGTAGTAGTATAGGATGCTTGTGATAACAGGAAGAAGAAGAAAAAAAATAGGAGCGTAAACTGGAGGAACTCTGGAATAATATGACTCTTTACTATTTTTCTTGTTGTCTATGCTGTCATGGCGTGGAGTTATATATATGGACTCGTAGAGTGTTATAGTCGGAGTACGGTCCAATGTCAGAACCGGGACCTGAAAAATACCTCTCTCTGGAGCACCTACTACTACTTCTACTGATTCATGCAACTGCTGATCTTGGAAGTGGTGAAGTTGAAGTGTAGCGTAATCTGACAGAGATCTTCCACCTCTTTCCATAAAAAAACCTGCTCTCACAGAGGAGGGAACGGGATGGGATGGGATTTCTTCTCACACACAGTCCCGTAAAATACAAGCTGTCTTATTATTATACTACTCCTTCCTTCTTAGTAATGTATACTAAGAAGGGGAAAATGGTGATTGTCAGTCAAAAAAATAAGAGAAAAGAAAAAAAGCACGCTAGTATAATAATATTCTAAGGTCGTCTTTTTTTCTAAAAAAAAGAAGAAAAACTCCGGAAGAGTCAGATAAGGTATAGTAGAGAAGACGAAGTAGTTGCTGGTAATAATATCAACAACACGCTCACTCACTCTCACTTGGACACAAAGAGCAGCTTTTTTATTATAGATATATATAGCGCCTATTTTTGGCAAAAGAGGAGAGGTTCACTTGGAAAGAGGAGAGTATCCTTTGGTCTCCCGTGCCGAACTAGTGTGTGCTCCTCACCGACGCTCCCTTGTTCTAGTATAATAATATTCTAAGGTCGTCTTTTTTTCTGAAAAAAAAAGAAGAAGAAAAACTCCGGAAGAGTCAGATAAGGTATAGTAGAGAAGAAGAAGAAGACGAAGTAGTTGCTGGTAATAATATCAACAACACGCTCACTCACTCACTCTCACTTGGACACAAAGAGCAGAGCTTTTTTATTATAGATATAGCGCCTATTTTTGGCAAAAGAGGAGAGGTTCACTTGGAAAGAGGAGAGTATCCTTTGGTCTCCCGTGCCGAACTAGTGTGTGCTCCTCACCGACGCTCCCTTGTTCCTCAACTGACGAGAGAGTCCTCACTCAGCTGGTCTCTCTCTCTCCCTCTCTTTCTCTCTCTCTGAAGGGGAGTTTTGGAAGCCGAAGCAGAGGAGCACCGGAGCAAAAGCAACTACTTTCTCTCTTTTTGTGTGTGTATGTGTGCTTTCTTTCTTTCTTCTTCAGCTGAATGACTGGGTTGACTAGAGTGACTGACGGAGCCAACTGACTGACTGAATGGCTTGCTGAGGTTATCGTTCGTATATGGAAATGGAAATATACGTGGTGGCTCTTTCGTGGGAAAAACAGAGGGAAAGCCTGCTTTTTTTGTGTGCTCCTCTGTAATTTTCAATAGTTGGCCAAACACTTGGAATAATATAGACAAAGAGAAAGGCTCCAGTCGCCGCTCAGCCTGTTTTGTATGTATACCATTATGCCTTTTTGGTTGCAACACCAGAAATCCCCACGTCGAATCAACACACCGAAGAGCACAAGTAAAAAAAGGAGAGGGGCTATTGCAACGGGATGATGATGATCATGATGATGATGTTTTGCNGAGGGGCTATTGCAACGGGATGATGATGATCATGATGTTGATGTTTTGCTGTTTGCTCTACACACTCAAAAACCAGCAGCATTCAACTCTCTCTTATTTTTTTCTTTTACAGAAACACACTCGTTTCTTTTTTTCTCAAGATTTTTTTTCTCTCCCTTCCCAAGTGGCCCACTCACTCCTACCAGGTTTCTTCACGGGCTGAGAGTTAAACAACACTGGGACTCAGTTTGTTGTGAAGCCTTTTATGTAATGCTGTAGATAATAGGAGGAGAGGAAGGAAAGGGTTAGCAGAGAGAAAAAGTAAGTTATACACGAGGAGCACAAGAGGAGGAAAGAAGAAAAAACTAGCGTGTATTTTACTGTTTTTACTTTTCACTCGAGATTCTTTACAATTCACAAAGTGTGTAGAGGAGGAGGTGGAGGAGGAGGAGGGTGGTCGTGGGTTATTTGGGTCTGGAAAACGTGGTTCGCGTTTTCGGCTTCTTTGGGATGAGTCTCCTGTTTTTCCTGTTTTCCCAGTTGTCTCTCAGCCTCTCTTTTCTACTTTCATTCACGCTCCGCCACTACTACTATCCTCCTCAAGAACAGAGACAGAGAGAGAGAGTGCATGATGATGATGTGTTATGTGGATAGCATTCACTTTCCAACTGCAACTCGCTCCCATTCTACAACTCTCTTTTTTCCGTACAGTTCCCATTCCCGGGCGCTCGAGTTACAATTCAAGTTTCAAGAGAGAGAGAGAGAGGAGATTCGCAGTTTTGGAACAACCACACCACTTGTGACGACGATGATGATGATGCTCCATGCTCCTGCTGTTGGGCTATACACAAGTCGATCTTTTGCGAGAGAATCGTTTGTTGTTTGAGATGGATGATGTTGATCATGATGATGATGATGATGAGTCCGCCTTGTAATCTAATGTACGACCAGAGTCCTTCACAATCTCGTACAATATATCTCGTCTCGTTTCTCACTCGAAATCTTATCTAACAAAAATCTCACTCAAAAACCATATCTAGGTCTAAAAAAGCAGGGAAGCCCAACCAGAACCAGAGTCAAACGGAACATATATATATAAAATAAAATAGAAAAACAGGAATATCTCACGTGACGCTTGCTCTCCGGAGAAAAAAATGTGTTCCTCCTTATATTCCTCTGCTCTTTTCCTTCAAGGGAAAGTGTCTTTCGTGAGAAAAATGGGAAGGAGAGCAAGTTGAATCAAAATAGCAGGCAAAAAGAAATGAAACTCTCTAAACTCGGAACCTTCCTCTAAACGTTGCGGAATTACAAGAAATGCCGACGCTCTTTCCCTTCTTTCTGCGTTACACACACACTCCCATTCTGTTTGGTGGGCCCATTGTGTACACA
>JAANSN010005188.1:0-12991 GCA_036850665.1 Dicranocentrus wangi | reverse complement strand
TAAATGGTCCCATAAGATCAATTCCTATTTTACTGAAAGGAGTTGGAGGGATTTCGACCGGCTGAATAAGACCTGCCGGTTTTTGGCGTGGTATCTTCCGTAATTGACATGGGTTGCAGGTTTTGACAAATTGTTCAATGTCATCACGCATAGATGGCCAAAAATATCTTTCCTCGATGCGTTTATACGTTTTGAATTGTCCCAAATGAGATGAGATGGGATCATCATGACATTCTACCAAGACCTGGTTTCGTAAATGTCGTGGGATGACTGGAACAGCTTCCGGGAGTCGAGGTGGATGATACATAAGTGCATCCTTGTGTAGAAAGCAATGTTTGAAGGTGCCCTTAAGGGTACCTTTGAGACAGTCATCACGGAGCTGCATGAGGTCAGGATCCCTTTGTTGTTCAATAAAGAGATCTTCTAGAGTGAGAGAAAGTATTGGTAGTTCGACTACGTTGTGGTCAACGTCGGGAGGTGGATCCACGGGGCTACGTGACAGTAGGTCAGGAACTTCATTCGCTTTTCCGGACAGATGATGAAATTCCAAATCATATTCGGAGAGACACAGTAGCATACGTATAAGCTTCGCTGGCAGATGATGTTTGGGGCCCTTAACCAAATAAGGGAGTGCGCTATGGTCCGTATACACCTTAACTTTCCTGCCAAATATTAAATGCCGAAGTTTCTGTACTGCCCATACAACGGCAAGTGTTTCCAGCATACTAGTAGAATATTTCGCTTCGACCGAATTGGTTTGTCGAGAGATGAAACATACAGGGCGTTCGACGCCTTCCTGGACTTGATTCAAGCAGGCACCTAAACCAATTGCAGAAGCATCAGTACGCAAAATTAAAGGATCATGATCATTGTAATGAGCCAGAATAGGTGCTGATGTGAGGAGGGTTTTCAGTTTCTCAAAGCATTGCTGTTGTTCATCTCCCCAAATGTATGGTTCGGAGGGAGACAGCAGTTTAGTCAGCGGAGAAATTTCCTTTGCGTAGTTTTTGATAAATCGGCGGAAAAATCCAAAGAATCCCAGCAGCTTTTGTAATTTATGCCTTGTCTTAGGTATCTGCATTTTGGTTAAACCGGAGAGATGTTCAGCAGTAGGACTAATACCATCCTTGGTGGCCTTGAAGCCAAGTACACGGATGTCCGAATGTAAAAATTTGCATTTACTGGGTTTCAGTAGGAGCCCTTCATAGCGTAAACGCTGGAATACTTGCTCCAGTTTAGTAAGATGTTCCTTCTCTGTCTCCGTAAAAATACATATATCATCAATGTACACGCTGAGGGTAGGTCCTATAAGATCTTGAAAGAGTTCGGTGACTAATTGCGTAAAAACACCCGGTGCAGAAGAGATACCAAATGGCATCACTTTCCACTGGAATAAGCCAGATTGTGTGCAAAAGGCGGTCTTTTCTCTCGAGTCCTCTGAGAGAGGTACTTGATTGTATCCGCTTGCCATATCAAGGGTAGAGATGTATTTTGCACCCGATAATTTACGGAGGATTGTGTCAATTGAGGGAAGTGGGAACGCGAAGGGTCTTAGAACCTTGTTTAGCCCACGAAAATCATATACACAGCGGTATTCAACGCTGTCAGCATTACGATTGGGAACCAAAAATGGAGAGGCACACCAGCCAGACGAAGAAGGTTCAATTAAGTCCTTCTTGAGTAAGGTACTTACTGACTCATTAATAATTTCGTGTTCACGTTTACTGAGAGGGAGAGGCTTACATCGAACAGGAGCAGCGTCACCCGTTTCAAGAACATATTTGTAGTGTTTACTCATTCCTGTTTGATCAGGCTTGAAAGCAAAAACGTCATGGTATGAATGAAGGAGAGACATCAGTTTGTCCTTGGATTGCTGAGTCACATCATGCCCAACAGAAAACTTGTTGAGGTAGGCCTGCAACTCGTCCACTGGTAATGTAGCAGCAGGGAGTGCGGAGCTAACTGGGATGTTCTGTTTCGCACGTGTTTTGCCAATAGGTATCATATCATGTGCAGTAATGATGTTAGTCAACTTGCCCAACAAGGTTTTGCGATTGAGCATACGTGTCTCATGAGATATATTAGAAACGGGAATGAATTCCGTTTCAGATGTAATTATCATGTTGGGTATCAGTATACCACTTTTATGTTGTAAACGTTTGCAAGAGGTGATGACAACAATGTCACCAGGCGTAATACCAACAGTGGATACAGGAACGTATTGTTGAGTCATGGGTGATATTTTTATATCTTCTCGAACTAACAAGTTCCAATGAGGTAATTTATGTCGTTGCTGCAAAGGTTGGATTTCAGCGTAAATTACTTCGTCATCAGGTGGTTTTTGTCGTGTTAGTTGAGAGAAAGTCAAAGTCGGTGGTGGAGCACGAGTAACAGACTGTAGGTAGGAGGTTCCCAATTTCTGATGTAGATTTTGTATTGGGGAAATTAATGGGACATTACCAAAGGTGGTAGTGACTAACCTTTGTTGAGTCAGGTCCGCATATGCACCGTGATCTTCCAAAAAATCGTTTCCGAGTAAAATGTCATGTGCACTTGTATTTACGACTAACATGGGATAGGAAATCTTAAAATCGTTGACGATGAAATCAACCAAAGCAAATCCATCATCTTCAAGGGCATTATCAAACGCTTTCAGCCGCAGGAGATGATTGGTAAAACGGGGGAAATGACTCACATGTTTCTTAGCAATTATTGATACTAGAGCCCCCGTGTCGATGACGGCAGGGCAAGATTTNGGAGATGATTGGTAAAACGGGGGAAATGACTCACATGTTTCTTAGCAATTATTGATACTAGAGCCCCCGTGTCGATGACGGCAGGGCAAGATTTTGCATTAAGCTGTATTTCAATAGTGGGACCACGACTAGTCACAATATTTGTGGACGGTGGTGGTAGTGTATCCGGTGTCAGGCAGTCGATGGTATGAGACGAAATATGGATGTCGATTTTTGCTAGTGGTGCTTCATCCGTTGACGTTAAGTGAGTCATGGTAGGTGGACGAGGTGGCAAAGGTGGTGAACGTTCGGAGCATCCTTGACGACTAGGTTGGATGGAGTGATCATCGCGATGATGATCTAATGCGGCATAGGTAGTGGTGAATGATGGTGCATCTGGATTAAGGGAACTTTTATGATTGGGCAGAGTGGCACTTGGGGGTGAATTATGCAAAAGTGACCCTGCCGATTTTAGTTTCCCGAAGCACTAGGTGGATATGTGACCATGGGGGGTTGTTGTTGCTGTAAAGGTGGGTTTTGCTGCCAGTTAGGTCTAGGAGGGTTTCGTTGCCAATTCGGTCTACCCGGATTTGGTACGAATTCATAGTAGTCGTCATCATTGCTACGACGATTATAAAA
Organism: Dicranocentrus wangi; assembly: GCA_036850665.1. NCBI lineage: Eukaryota > Metazoa > Arthropoda > Collembola > Entomobryomorpha > Entomobryidae > Dicranocentrus > Dicranocentrus wangi. The sequence goes on along the minus strand of JAANSN010005188.1, from coordinate 9,617 downwards.
AACGCGACCTTGGCCACGACCTCGGGGTTGACCACGCCCGCGATGGTTACGAGCATTATAATAATCACGCCCTCCTTGGCGACAATTGACAGCCATATGGTTTTTCATGCCACAAAATGTACAAAACAAGTCCTACGTTCAGGCCGCCTGTCTGGATGAAAAGATTCACGGCCCTTTGGGCGGTCAGGTTCTCGTCTGTCAGTCCTATGATGAGGGTCATCAGCAGGAGAAGGGTAAGACGGAGAGGATGGCTTATCAGGTTGAGCCTGGTTGGATTTGACTTGAGCCACTTCATGTAGAAGTATGTTCATCATCGCAGCCATTTCCTCCATTTTCGTATTATATCCTGGACCAACAGCACTAACGGGTACTTCAGTTTTTACTGGAGCCAGGTGTGAAACCTCGATGCCTTGTTGTTCATTTTCACGAACAAGGAGCAACAGGGCATTAAAAGTGACAGGGGATGCACGACATGCAATGAAAGCAGCATACGGTCTGGGTAGGTTACTCATGAGGGTATTAACAAAGTCAGGCTCCTTTGCGGTGGTCCAGTCGTTACCCAATTCAACAGAGCATTAAAAGTGACAGGGGATGCACGACATGCAATGAAAGCAGCATACGGTCTGGGTAGGTTACTCATGAGGGTATTAACAAAGTCAGGCTCCTTTGCGGTGGTCCAGTCATTACCCAATTTGTAGCGGATGCGGATCAAGTACGAGGATGCTAATTCATTTGGACGGGGTTGTTCCGTCAAGATTTGGTAAACCTCACTCCGAGAGGTGGTTTGGATAGGTGCTTCCCGCATGAAGGCCTGTATGAATTGATCGAAGGATAATGTATTATCACTTACTCGGTCCGTAGACATAAGACACCAATTTCTTGCGTTTTCTTCCGTAAAAGCAAGTGCCAACGTAGCCTTCATAACGGCGTCGGAGAGGCCCTTATGACTAGCCCAGAGCCTAAATTGGCTGAAAAAGAGATTCAGATCTCGTGTGGTCAAGGGCTTGTCGTATTTGGGCATGAGAGAGTAATCAGTACTCGCCATGGTGTGTGGAGTGGGTGGGGCTGGTGGAGTCCGCCTGCGTCGGGGTGGTGGTGTAGGAGGAGTAGGATGCCGAGGTGGTGCCGGAGTGTACGGTGGCGGTGTGGTCGGTCGCGGCGGCGGTGTTGGTGGTGCAAAGGCGTGAGGCGAAGGACCTGATGAAGGAGAAGCGCGAGATGTGGTAGTGGAGCTCCCCGATGGAGATGAGTCGAAAGTCGGATTAAAAATAGGGTTATATGAAGGTGGCTGGTCTGGATACACGACAGTAGAAGTATGGAGGTCTGAATGATATGTAGATTCAATAGGGTGAATCGATGATGGAGAGGACCCCTCGTCGTCGGAAGATGAAAATATGTTTTGGTTAATACGTAATCCGGTATCCTCAGAAGAGTCGGGTAAAGGGTTCTCGTAATCCCAGATTAAAGAAGGAGAAGTAAAAGATGATGTGGAAACAGACGGGCGAACTGGAGCTGTAGGCACCAGTGGCGTGACGGGAAATACCGCAAATGTGGGATGTGGGTCCCTTGAAGGGGTGGATGCAAGGGGCCCTTGCGAGTGTGATGCGCCGGCGGACGAATTATGTGCAGTATTTTCTATGTGGCGTAGGGGTGGATGGAATGAATTCAGAAAGCGATCGATATGGGTACTTACAAAGGGTATCTCAGGAGGTTCAATTAAGTCCTGGGGTGATGTAGTTAACCGCATGCACAAATGTCGAGTTAGCATTCAACTCGTCCACAGGAGTATATGTAGAACCCGCTGGGGTTGAGTCGTCGTTGTCGGAGGCAGTGGGGTTCGCAGGATGATATTCAGAAGAAATATCAGTAGTAGAGGTGTCAATAACTGCGTTGAAATTAAGGGTCTGAGGCACAGCCACTGCCAATGAATGTTGCGTGGTAGGCCCTAGGTGAGAAGTAGGGGTAAAGTAGTTTTGGTTGGAAATTCCGGTCGGAAGTGATGGCAATGCAGGTGAAATATCAATACGCCCGGGAGCGGATTCAGGGACCCTTTTAGGTACTTGAGAGGCAGGATTTTTGCCCGGTGTAAATAAAGAGCGAGCACGGTCGCGAAATCGTTTCAAGGAATTGACTAGTGTGAATGGGGCGTACCTTTCACTGTCCGGTTTAGGTGGACTAGTCCCGTCACCTTCAAGTTCTAAGTTAGGAATGAAGGTATTCTGCAAAATAGCTGCCTTACGAGCAGTGGGACTGGAACGATCTCCAAGTTCCCGTGGAGGAAGGTCGAATTGCGCCTGAAGGGGTGAAGCTTTGACCGAGGACGAGCGTGGCGTAGGGCGTTGTAGAAAAAAGCTACGCGACGAGGTGGCCGTCCGTGAGGATAAAATGGAGGCGGTAGGCGTAAGAGGTGGAGTAGAGCAGGTGCGAGGCACAGGTGAGTCAAGTAAGGTACCGGTGGACGTAGAGATAGGTAAAACGTCACTTTGCGTTTCAAACACCTCGTCTGAAAGATCAGTTGGTGGAAGGGCACAAGCGCCTTCGAGGTCACCCGGAGCGGTGCCAAGAGAAAGAGAACTCGTAGGAGTTGAATGTGTATCCGAATTGGAGGTGGATTGTGATGTCGGTTGGCGTTTGGAACGTTTCCGGACAGGTAATTTACTAGGCGTCAATTCAGGCGGAAGGTTTCGTTGTCGGAGGCTCCAACGGGGTGGATCCATAGAGAAGTAGAGAGAAAAAAAATGTGAGGAGAGAAAAATGTTGAAGAGCAGTGGTATGGGAATCAACTATGCATCTCCACCATTTGTAACAATATGTATAGTTACTATTGTTATGTTATGGTAAATGGAGGTATGCTCAGAGGTAATTTTGGTAGGACTTGGTTTATTGGTATCAGATCAAGAAGTGTCATGAAAATGAGTAGATACATGGTTTTTATACTATATCCTAAACGTTACCACTTTAGTCATATAATACAGACGTTCTTTGCATCTCATGATGCAGTACATTCGTCATACGCATTACACATGTCATTCTGACTCACTTTATGTGACATACACCCGCCAACAAGTGAATCGCTGGTCCCCCAGCATTCCCTTTATATATAAAAAAAAGCCCAAACAAAACAAACACAAATATACCTATTCCATCACATGTGATGATTTATACTCTATCCTAAACGTTACCACTTTAGTCATGTAATACAGACGTTCCTTGCATCTCATGATGCAGTACATTCGTCATACGCATTACACATCTCATTCTGAGTCACTTTTTGTGACATACACCCGCCAACAAGTGAATCGCTGGTCCCCCAGCATTCCCTTTATATACATAAAAAGCCCAAACAAAACAAACACAAATATACCTTTTCCATCACATGTGATGACCAAAGTGGATTACAAGTTATACAGGTAAGATAAATTGTATACAGATAATAAGAGAATATGTATATTGTATCATTATGGTATAGTGTGTCATATAACTAATATAAGTATTATTTTATATATCCTAGATTCACAGCACTGTAACACAGTAAGTACAGGTCTTTATTGCCCAGGTGTCTACAGGTGTATACACGTGTGTACAGGTACACAATCATGGCAGAACAAAGGTGAGTTGCTCACTTGGTATTATAATACAGGTATCTTATTAGTGTACATATTGTAGTAGTAACAATGTGTTTTTACTATTATTCTAGGGCTTCAGTGGTACCGAAACGGACGGGAAAGGAGTCCGCTTACCAACGGAACATAAGGTTATTTTATATAGAGAAAACAGCAGGATTGTTAGCAATATTATTATGATTATTATTGTGATCGTCATGATTATGGTGAATATTATTATATCTTTCACAGAAGGTGGAAAGAAGTAAAAAGTGAGGATCCTACCTTCCTCTTATGTAGGGACATATTAATGAATTGGTAATATTTATATATTGTTGTATATTAATTAAATAACTACCAAGAGAAATAGTAATATAACTCAATTAACTCAGTTAACACAAAATGGCATAATTAAATGATATATAATTGTTGATTATTATTTAAAGTTATCAAGAAGTGGAAAAATTGGAATATCGGTGCGTGTGGTGTACAGAACATCCACAGGAAGGATTTTTTATGGTGAGCACCTATTGTAAAGAATCCTATGGAGATGCTGGAATGGATTGGACTAAAGGCTGCCATCCGATCTGTCAAGTGTGTTGGTACGAGTACGTCTGGGATGAAGAAGAGAAGAAAGTCCAGGACCGGAAGAAGTGTCCGGCGTGTCCCGGAAAGTACAAGAAGGGGAAGTTTGAGGTGTGGCGTGTCCAGGATTCCACTGTGAAGTTGGCACTAGCGAAAGCAAAAGGAGCGACCAGGGCGTCTGGCGTGATGAGAGTAAAGGCACTGACATCCCGCCGGAAAGTAAAAGCAGCTCCAGATGCGCAACCAATTTATCCCTGCAAGTTTTGTGGCAACTTATTCCGCAGCGTCTCGTCACGGTGGGCACATGAGAAGCGGCACCACAGGTTCACCAACAAGTGTCCCAAATGTAAGAAGGTCACACGGGTAGAGCACAAAACTTGTAGGAAGTCAACAAAATGTCAGCTTTGTGGAAAAGTGCTAGCACGGTCGGATGCCTTGAAACGTCACATGCGGGCAAAACATCCAAAACTTGGTGTTGGACTCGAGCGTGTCACGACAGAAGTAATGAAAAGGTGGAAAGTCAAAGTTTAATAAAATTCAAAGAACTTGAATGTGGTGTGAACACTGTTTCAGTTATTTTCATAAAATTTTCTCGTATCAACGTCACTGCACAAGAGAAACACAATTGTTTACTTAAAGATGGAATTTTGCGTATGAGGATAGTAGAGAGGCTTGCTCAACGTGAACAGTAGTTGCCCAACGGGAGCAGTATCACTCGCAGAGTAGAGAGAGTCGATAAATTTCTTACACCATCTGCAACTTTTTTACACATCGACAAATTCTTTCCACACATCCACAGATTTTTTACACACATCGACACAAAATCTCCACACTAGTGTAGGTATGGAATACATAGAGAAGGTGTACTGTGCAGCGAAACTCACTACTGTGCTCGCTGGGAAGAATTCAGATGGAGTAACTCAGTGTTACAGCATGGGTAGAAAGAGTTGAAATTTTTAGCAAGTCGAAATTGTTCAGAGGCAGGGATCAGTCAGAAACCCACTGACAGTACAGATTGTGTTTTAGGTTCTTGGTACACATCTTCACAGACTTTTATTTTGCTTTTGTTCTTAATCTTTTTTAGCACACTTTGAGATGCAATGCAATATGTCTTTGTTGTCGGATTGACACTTATAACAGGGCAACAAAGAACGGGTAGAGGAACGAGTGGGTCGACCAGTGGAAGTAGAGGGTTGAGTGTCCAGTAAAGATGAAAGTGGGTCCTCAATAGGGTTGGTAGATGAAGGTAAAGGCGAGATAGGTCGTAAATGTGGAGGAGGCGTGTTGGTATCACGAGGGGTCTCCTCATCTCCCTCCACCTTTACATGTGGCGTGGTGTAATTATCTAAGTACACCTGCATGGAGGCATCCAGGTCGGGTTGATAATTTAGTAGAGAACTTGTTGGAAGAGGACCGGAAGAGCCGGCAGCAGCTGATAATTGTCGTTTAGCTGTGCAAATAGCACAATTGGAGAAGGCTGATGGCAAGTGTAGGTGCATAGGAATTTGATGATTCACAGGTCGTCGCTGCCAAGGCTCATCATTTGTTTGTGTCGGTGTAGAGTATTTTTCTGTTTTTACTGGCCAAACAGTCTGAGCAGAGGATGATGTATATGTTGTAGAGGAGTTACTGGCGTACTTCTTTCGTGGCTTATACGCTCCTCTAGGTTTATAAGCTCGCTTCCTGCCTGGCGAGTTCCCACGTATTCGATTTGGTGAGATAGCAGGAGGAGGAGGAATTTGTAGGACCGTTGGAGGTGTTGATACTAAAGGCACGGCAGAAATAGGGCGTGCAGGAGTAGAAGACGGTTGTGCAGGCGTCAGAGCAAGAAGGGGAGACTGAGACGATGGCTGGGAAATGGAAGACAGGTCGACAGGGTCGTCAGTTTCCCATGCTCCCTGACGCACGGAGAGAATAAGTGAATTTAATTCGTGCACAAATGTTGATAACAAAAGCACCTCATTATATGCTGCCACAGGCACAATTGTTGGGGGCTGTTGAATTGATAGTCGTAAAAGACCCAGCCAAAATACGAGTGTCTGAAATAATAAAAGGGCACGATCCCTGTCGGGATTTGGCACTTGAGGATTCCAGTAAGGAGATGCTCTTGTAAAAAGATGGCGATGAGGAGGAGGGTTATGTTCTTGGTCAGCCATGATAAATAGTTGTGAGTTGAGATGCAGTCAAAGATCAGAGTGTTGGGAGGAAAGCAAGAGTAGAGCAGTAATAGTTGAAGATTTGTGATGAGTCGGGATTTATTGTCGGAGATGTAAAGGAATGTCGTTGCCCATGCGCATCCATCCTACAGCGGTAATATATTGCTGTGCAGCATAATTGTCGTATGGGTAAACGACAGTAGGGAAGTTAGCTCGAAACTGTCGTATTTCGTCTATTAACTGCATATGCTGGGCTATCACGTCAGCAATGAGGTTATAGGTATAAATTTTGGAAGCATCAAGGTACTTGTAGTACAAGTAGATATAGTCGGACCGATCAAATGTTTTCAGGAATATTAACATGTCCCGATAAGTGTTGCGGACAATGCGTTGCACAAAAGTATCAAACCTCGTCAAGATTGAGAGCCATAATTGCCAATGGATTTTCGGCGGCCATTTGATCCGGCAGTGGAAATTCTAATTGGGAGCACAAATAGTACCGCCGATAGGTGTTCAAGACATCGTTAATGGCACGAAGGGCTCCGTGGATAAAATCAGGCATGCGATGAACGGGGGAGTTGACATGTACATCCACACCGTCAAAACGAATGCGAAAGATGGTAGTGATAATCCACTGCAATTGTTTCTTGAAGGCCAAAAATGGAAGGGCGATGTCCTGGTTCATAGATGGGAGGCGGGAGGTGAGAGGGATCCGACAAGTGGCCGTACCACATAGGCAGATATTGTGGAAAACGAGAGACCGCAAACGGGATATGAGGCCGTGGTGGTGTTGGAACGAAATTAGGCCAGTACACAATAGGCAGATGATAATTAAGATCTTCGTTATCGGATAGATCATCACGGTGGTCTAGCATGTCATCATAACCCGGAAAGTCAGGGGTTGATCCCCGTGATTGTGTAGAGGGTGGTGATTGTGGATTGGAAGCGATCGATAAGACATCATCGTGAAAACCATTAGCCAACGGTACTGGAAGTAGTGCCGGAACAGGTATTGGAGGGGCCGGAAGTGCGGGTGGCACTTCAGCAGGGTCCATATTCTGATTTGCTGCCATAGGATGAAATTGAAACAACTCGCCCAAATCACTGTCACTGGAATCGCTGGAACTTGAACTAGATGTAATACACATAATATGCAGAGAAGTAGGAGCACAAGTGATCGTCAGGCAGACAGAAATTAAATAAGAGATGGCTGAATATTGACGGGACATGGGACGAAAATGAAGTCGTATTACGTGTCTCGTCAGAGATAAAAATGTATAGAAGGACATGTTTGTTATGTCTACAGGAGAGTTGAGGAAACGTTCGTGAACAAAGTTGCTTAATTGGCATGATCGTCATCCTCGTTGTCTGGTTCCCAATTTTCTGGTGGCATAGGTAGAAATACATGATGCTCCTCAGCGAGTTCAAGGAAGAGGTGGAAATCACTAAAGTATCCTTCGTCCTCCTCGAGCGAATTAGGAGGTACACGTAAATGGAGCCAGTTAAACTCGAATTTGGACTCAGCGGATGATTCCCCCGATGAAAATGATGGAGAGTCCACTTGATAATGTCGGAGGCGAATATGCCCTTCACAATGGAAGTCATCGTGTCCAAATTTCCCACAAAGATCACAAAACTTATGTGCTAATTTATCACACGAATCCTTTTTATGCCCTTCTTTTTTGCAGTAATAACAGCGAGGGCAATCTCTTTTGAAATGAGTTGAGTCCCCACAATTGTAGCAACGGCGGGGCGGAGAGGGTCTGTCGTAATACTCTGGACATAATTGCCTACTCGAACCTGGTTGTTGGTTGTCCGCCGCATAGTTGGAATTGTGTGGCGGTGAGGACGTGTCGGTGTCAACGGAATGATGGATGTCAGCCGGAGGTGTAGTGGGAATGTCCGGGTTGGCAGTCGGAGTAGAAAAGATTGAGACAGAAATAAAAAAGTGGATCTGGTGTGTGAGTTGGAGAATACTGGGTGCAATCCAGCGGTAATGAGGGTTTGCAGAAATTTCCATGTAAGTAGTATGTTGGGATAGCTCGACAATGGCAGCGGACAAGACGATTAGGTGAACTAGGAGTTGAAATACTTTTGTCAAACGGATAAGGCACCGTAGGACAAAATTTGAAAGTGGTCCCGTAAAAGTTATATGGAAATCCATGATGGGAAAATGTAAAGGAGCAAGAGCGTAATAAAATTATTATTATTAGGAGGATGATTTGGTAAAACTGAGAAATATTGTGATGAAACTGTAAGTTTTCATTAGTTTTGGTGCATAAAGGGAGCTGATGGTTCAGCGCTTTGGGTAGGTTGCTGAGGTCGGCGGAATTTTTGTCTCATCGTCATAGTTGTGGACTCAGGGTTTGAATGATCGTAAACCACGAACTTAGCGTGTCCTCTTGTCCAAGATGAGTTGTCATCCAAAATCTTGAGAAGTGTAGAACGACGTAACACATAAAAAATTAGGAAGCAGAGGATGGCAATCGAGAGGAGTAAAAGTAGGTGCAATGTTTCGAAAACAAAGTCCAATTCGGGGCTGTTGGAAATAGGAGCTGCATTAACTGTATTCCTCGTCATTATGCTTGCGATAACTGCAGTCATTATCGTAGCAGGGTTTAATGTCTGCATTTTGTAATATATTGCGCAGATCACAATAATGATGATGATAACGATTGTGCTGCTGAGGTAAGAAAGTTTTGAGCCAGCATCAATATGCATGGGTATTTCATATGGCTCGGGAGTAGGGGAGCTGAGATTGAGAACAGGGATATGGTCGACCCATTGTGAGTCCATGATTTGGGTGATGTTGGAGAAAATAGTGTGGGGCATAAGAACATTGCTCTCCACCGAACTAGACCATGAGGCTGGTAATACATGATGTATTGTAGTTTGTTCTGACGTTGAGCTGCAAGGCCAGTCTGGCTGTATTTGGACTGTGCCTATGAGAGCTTGGCATTGGCATTCCAACGTTATCTCCAAGATACCTAATGAATGGGATGTGTTATACAAAACGTCGGTTCTGTTGGGGCAACTGATGGTGACATCACCCTCATGGTATAATATTCCAAACCTATTAGGTGCGAACTGTAGAACGTTGATCTCGTCGGTGATTGAATTGGAGCAGGAAAACGTACATGACTCTTTCAGGTTAGAGATGGACTTGTGACTAATGAGGGCAGCATGTAGGCATTTCTGCAGAGCTGTGCCACTGTTTTGGTGTTGCTTTACATAACAAAGGTAGTTATCATGTTGCAGGCAATCTTCTTTCGCC
>JAANSN010005187.1:0-12992 GCA_036850665.1 Dicranocentrus wangi | reverse complement strand
TAAAGTCTGGGTGCAAAAATGTATTTTGCCTGTATCCATGTACTTTAGCACACTAACGGAGAAACAGAGGTTGTGAGATGTGATGTGACAATGTGACGTGACGTATGTTTTTGCGATGATTAATTGCATGAAATTGTTAAACTAAAACTGAATACTATTATGTATTATGTACTTATGTGTGTAATGTGTCCATTCGTATGTCTATTTTGCCTAGTTTACTGTAATTTTCATTTCATTTTTGAATTTCACAGACCAACATGCATTTAAAGGAATACAGTAGCTGATAGACCGAGTTGACCAGACATTAAAGCCATGTCCACACGACGTTTATACGAGACTTTGAAGATATGATGACAATTGGTTACGCTACGTTTTCTCATTAAATGTCAAGCTCACCCATCAGCCAATTTAAATAAGAGCAATATGGTCAATACCATTTCAAATTTTATATGGACATTATTTACGTACATGGATTGGTATTTTGGTATATGTGATGCAGGAATATGGACAAGTTACTAGTAGTCCATATTCCTGGATGGGAAGGGCACCTAGCTCAGGTCTACAATACAAATTTAATTAGTATGCGATTTAAAATATTGTCTTCCACACAATATATAAATGGCAAGAGCACCTGTTATAAATCATATCATTCATGAGTTTTACTTCGCCCGTCCTTTTCCATGTCATTCTTTTCAATCTTTTCCATAATTCCTTTGTCCTTGTCTGAAGCCAAGTGACAGCAACAGTAAGTCCAAACCGCTCCAAAAATTTACACAACTGAGAAATTGGTTATTTAGTCCAGTTAGGTATCCCTTGTGCAACAGAACTATAATGGGATTTAAATTATTGATTCTCGTTCTTCAAAATAGTTCAAAATCCAATCCATATAATTACACTGTTTGGTTACAGCGAGCGATTATCCTCAAGCGCGTAAGAATACTTTTCAGTTATTCCACTAAAATCAGAATGAATAACGCTCAAATTTTAGTTGATTTCCTTGCAAAAAATGTTCTGAACAATGTTTGGAAGCTATCCCACCCACATCCGATCATGTAACAAGTCCAGTGCAAGATATTTTTTGACTGTGTGAAAGGAGGAAAGAGCATTTTGCCGATAGTTCTCTCGGTTGCATACGACCAATGTCGTGGACGAGAGCACCATGGATGTGGATAGCGTTTCGTTTTTTTTACTCATATTCACCCGTGTGCAAGTGCAAAGTATATTTCTCTACGTCTTAACTTCATCGATATCCTGGCTGTCCTGTTCTTTTACTACTCCTTTTTGACCGTGACGGGGGCGGTGGAGAAGACGATTACATAGCATGTATTTTTGTCAGTCAGTGATCTACAGGGTTTGTTTAGGTACTAAAAAATAAACCAGCAATCCTTTAAGGTATGTATGTAGCTCGAAGGTGGCTTCCTATGGTATGCATAATATTTGATTGTGCACAGTACAGTGTGCACACTCCACACACAGCATAACAGCTTACATTACAGCAGCTCCATTAAAGCAACATGATACATGATGATACTATGATACAACCAACCGCACTATCATAACCTGAATCAGAGCTTCCTTCATCCTATTCTGCGTGATGTGATGTGATGGCATAAATGCACACGCATCAGACAGACACAGAGAACCCCCAAACCCCACAGACGAGGAAGTACATTCACTGTGTGGACGTGGACATTCATGAAAAATGTGAAATAAACTTGTAACTTAAGGTCTCTCCCCAAAATCCCTACTTACCCCTGGAGCCTGGGATACTCCGACTACTAACATAATTTGACTAATGAGATGAATCAACAATCTTGGCTCAACAGCTCTCTAAATAGGGATAATCAAAATTTGCCTAAATACACATTTCAGACTTTAGTGGTCAACTCCCTCAGATTCTGTTCTGTTTAAATGTGAATAGCAAATTATCAACTCAGCATCAACAGTAGTATTAGCATTAGCTAGCACACTACAGTAACAGGATCAACATCAAGTCCCACAAGCCAATATAGTGCATATAACCAGAACCAGAGCAGAGAGTGCCTAGCCATAACACACATCTACGTTACATGTTACATTACAATACAACGTACACGTACGTACTTACATATTATGCTATGATGATGATTTGAAAAGAAGAGGAGCACAATTGATAGGGTAAAATATATCTCAAATTCTCAACTCAAAGGTAGCATATAGAGAGTGTGAGAATGAGAAGTACATTCTCCTTTTTTGCTCCCTGCTCCATCCATTCCATCCAACATATATTTCCAACTAAACACAACTTTTTTAATCTACGCATGAAGCATTCAAAGGAAAAATACTTTTTTTTATTAGGTATATTTGAATGTGCACAGCGTGATGTGTGAGCTTCTATCTAATAATATAATGAGATGAGATGAGAAATATATATAATTCTTGTTGTGTATTAAACGAGGTATGTGTCTGTGTGTGTTGTATTTTTGTATACCTTGCCTTGTAATATTGTGATACCTTAAAATGAAAGTGCGGTTGTGGCTCTCTCTGGCCCTCTGGCTTCAGGCTTGGCAGACATCTTTCGATTTTTAAACCTTGCAATATGCAATATACATACAGAGCTCGTAGTTGTTGGGGCTTAGCTTTGAGGTATCCCTAAATGCAACTCTTGTGTTTCTACTCGCTTCTGTACACAAACACACACACACACACACTCACATAATAGGTATGTAACATTATTATATTGGCTTAAAAACGCTTTACTTACAGAGTAAGTAGTAGAAGTAAAGTATAGTGGTTTACTGCACACACAGTCAGTCTACTACAAATAATAATATAATGTGAGCTGTGAGTGAGTGAGAGAGATCCTTTTTTTCTGTGAGCTAAACTAAACTAAAGCTAAAGCTCTTCTATTCTTCTGAGGTGAACATTTATAATATACGTTTTTCGTGTGTCTCTCTTGTGTGTATATATTATATTTTATATTATTACATTATATCTCCAACACAAACTCTCTTTGGAGGCATATTACAAGTAGTTTTTGAAAAATAAGAATAATAATAATAATACATGTAAAAAAAAACCAATGAATAAATATTAGTTTATGTTTTGATTTTGATTATATATTACAATTTTCAATCACTTTTGAAAGAAAACTCACAAATTCTATTCTACATGTTCCTCTGGATTATAATAACCACAGCAGAGAGCACTTACTAGTGGCAATAAAAATCCTCTGAATGAAACCCTTGTAGAGTGTGTGGAGAGAAGAATCACCGAGATAATAATTCGAATTGTTGGAGAGAGAGATATTGATGGTAGCATCACCAATTGACGCCAATATCAGGAATCACGGAAAGGAGTTTAAAAAATTTTCTTACACTCTACCTACAATTAAATCACTACATAAATCACTCAAATTTTGTGTGGTCATATCATCATCAGTGCTCTGCAGGATTTGGATGAGTTGATGGGTTTGTGTTTGTGAAGTAATTTCCGAGTTAACAGAGTTGTCAACCAAGACGCGTACAACTATAAGAAAAAAAAGTTGGTAGTGCATCAAAATTGTCAGTTACCACCAGGCAGGGGTTTTTGGGCGAAGCGAAGCTCACATCAGTGGTCCCACTCAAACAGCAAACTGAACCACTCTCAGCGAAAATTTAGGTATGTTATATATATAATATTCTGATCAATATATTATTCGTATTTTGTAAAATTATAAACACGGTGGTATTTACTAAGAATTAATATCTAGTCTGCTCTGATTGTCAACCACTGCGTTGGTCCGGTGCGTTGGTTGCACAGGAATTTAAAAGGTGGAATTGACTCGTATACCGCCAACCCTTTTCAATTAAGGATATAGCTTTTCGTGTGATATTAGCTTCCCGAATTTATAACATCAATACATACAACATAGTTGTACAATGAATGGAGCAGCTAAATTATGAAATTATGGATTCAGAAACCATGCACACTTCTTGAGTTGAGTTGTCAGTTGTCAGTGTTAGTTCAACATTCAAAATTCATTCAACAATATTGGAGTAGAGTGTTTCTCAGCGTGCACAACCTCCGCACTTTTTAAAGCTTGAACTGTAAATGTAACGCTGTTGACAAGTTTTATATGTACCTAATCTAAACTAATCTTGTATGATACTCAAAAATGTGCACCAATGTTGAGTGTCCCATGTCCCTTAATATCATAAAGACCCGTTTCCATTTCTATACTCCACCTGCTTCCCCTGATCTGTAGTTTATTGGCTAAAATAATTTCATACTTAATTTAATACTTTAATAGCTCCTGGTGATTGGTAATCATTGTTATTAAACAATAAATTGTGTGTGCAGCAGTAGGCGTTAGTTTTGCGAGTGCCCGCTCCTCTTAACAGTATAACAAACAGACACACAAGGAAAATAATTTTATTATCTCCTAACACCTAAGATTTTGGGATTGTGGGACAGGAAGCTTGGTTCCAGTTTTAGAAAATTGCAACGAATGAACGAACACATAGCAAACTAGAGGTCCTTCAACAAGGATATCTTTCCCGGAACTAGTAACATTTAAAAAAGACAGATCAGTGCGACAGGAGTATATTACTTATTGCGACTACTGCAAACGTTTCCTATAGACTGGCATAGGCTTTGAAGTTAGAACAAGGTGTTTATATTCAAGTGGTATTGTTTTGTATTAATTGGAATTCTGGCTATACAGCACAAAGCAAAGCCATTCATCTTTGTCAAATAAATTCCTCGAATCATTTCCCTTTCTTGGCTTTCAATCAATTGGGTGATTGAGTGTCATTTATTGTCTGCAGTAAAAATGTCAATGCATCCTTTACTTTCAACCCAATTTCTTGAATTAGTCGATACTACTGTCGAGTTTCACACGAAACTAAATGCACTTTTGTCACATTTTAAAACTGATGGCATTTGGATCATATGAATTATGAAATTGATGATGCGTATGTGCGAATTTTTATATTTTGTGTAATCGAAACTTGGTAAACTTTCAAGATTACCTTGAATCAATGATATTATAAAAATTCTATCCTATCAACCGCATCCTCATCTCTTGTTCGCGTTGTTTCCAGTTAGATCAATAACTTAAAACACTCCTGTTGTGACATAATAGTATCAAGTTTGTAAATTTTTATTTCTATCTGCCTGCTTGTATTATTAGTCTTGTATAAGCAATGATCCGTCGATGCACCTGCTCGCAATCTTACATGCATGTTGTGTAGGTAGGGTAGGTGCATGAACTTTAGGTACGCATAAGTAAAAATGCCTTTAAATGGCAGATAATGACTAACAGTGAATATATGTCGTTGTCATCAGTTCGTCAGTATTCGTTCATGCATTGGAGAGTTGGACAAATATTTTAAAACTTGCCCACTAAAAGGGAACGGCATTCATACGGTAAATTAGAACTTGGCTTGGTTGGGGTGGTAAATTAGTAATTTTGAAACTATATATTTCTTTTAGATAATATAAGGTATTCTACAGAAAAAGATGTATCATAATCACTAATATTTCTAATTTCAATTACTGTTTAGCATTTATTACAAGATATCGAGGAGCTTATATACTTCCTGCGTAACTCCTGTAGTTTTTGAAGGGAAACCGGTGTTTTAGTCTCTGACGAATTGATCAAGTTATTTAAACAGCGCATTCAATTTTTAAGGGTTTTACGGGATGACCATGCATTTGATTAGGGATCATTGCTCATTTTCCGTTCAAAGTGAACCTAACGTGGAAGAACTCCAATACTGTTCATTATATCGCTAACGTTTGCATGACAGTCAAAATGTTAGGATTATGAAGAAACGCTTAGGCTACTTTATGTTGGTCATTATCACGCGAGCGAGTTAGAAATCTGTGCGCGCTAGCTGTAGTTTCCAGGGGTCGTTGGATCGTGTTCACATTCGCAAATATAGGAAATTAGTTGGGTTAATGTCATCATTTAGGTGATATGTATGTATGATGGGTGATGGGATTTTTTCCGGATGGTTTTAGCTGGAAGGTAGGGTTTGGCATGATTTCATTGAATGTGCAAGTGGAACATGACACATATGAGGCATGAGACTTGGAGAGTTGTGGACAAGCATCTATCTCTCTTGATGAGTATGTGATATCTGATACATGCTACATATTTGTATTCCATAAAAGTAGGTACTTGCAGTTTTATAGTCTAAATTGAACACGGTGATTGTTGTAATTGAAAACGGAAGGTGCTGCTAACAATAAGTGAACTTGCGTTTGCTGCTGCTTTTCGAATGTGAATTATGATTTAGTTTTTCAAAGCTAAAAACGACGAAAGATAAATGCTAGATTTTGAGTACACGGATATTGGCGTCCATTATCGGAAAAGTTCGGTATTAACACAGTGTTTGAATAGTGTGAGACTGTAACTTATTTTTATTGGCTTCTCTTAGGGCTATATAAGTAAGTGTAACGATAGAACAGAGAATGTCGATTGCATAAATGTTAAATGTAAAAAAATCCGAACTCCGAAACCGAGTAGGAAGTAGGTATGAATAATACTACACCTTGATTCCGAATAGAGGGTAGATTTTTCTGGTTCCTTTTCCCTTTCTCTGAAAGGAAGAAAGTATATCTAAGTTCTCATTATGCCATTCCACGTACTCTACTAACGAGTAAGGTACCAACTCCTGCAGTTGTTTTGTTTTAGTAGAAATTGAATTCATACGTTAATACGTTCTACTAAGCTTGTGCTACTCCGACTTACCCTTACTATACTTGCAAGGATAGGAGAAAGGTGAAACTGGATAGGGTTACAACTTACAACCTAAAGTGTAGGGTAGAGAACGAGTAGAAATTTCAAGATTCCTGCAGCACCCTACAAAAGTAGCAAGTGATTGACGAAATAATATACTAATGAATTTGAGTACTGTGAAGGTAGGAGTAGGAGCTAGCAGCAATGTGTACTGCTGCATACGATACTACATAGGTATTGCATCTTTCACGAAAGGGAAAGGAATGCGAATGGTTGTGATCGGTCGAAAAACTTCGTGAGATGTTGTGGATGATCGTCATCGTTGATCGTCGTGCAAGAGCTTGGTAGTGGAGTGGGAGGCGGAGGGAGGGATTTTATCGTTTGGTATGTTTTAGTTACTAACCAGAGTCGACTCACCTCACTTATAGTCATGGTGTATCTAGTGTAGTGTATTATGGAAGCTAAAAGACGAAGCAAGGCAAAGGGAAGAAAATACGGGAATAGAGAGAATGTAAAAAGTCAAGTTGCTTTACATAAGACTATAAGAGTAAGAGCTCACACTTGCACACACGCAGTGGCTCTTATATGTATATCCTTTCCTATATCCTTCCTATCCAATTCATAAAGTTATCTAACCCAACACAAAGCGACGGCTCACTTCGGTATATAGAAAACGAAAGCATGAAATGCGAGAATCGAGAATGCTAGGTTTCAGTATTACATCTTATATCTACAACACGAGAAGCAAAAAGCTAGGCAGTCTACCCCATTCAATCTCTACTCAACGATTTTTTGTTACTTGAAATGTAATAGTATGTGTACGTGACTAATATGTATATATGAATGATGCATGCAAGGTAACGCAAATATGTGGTGCTACAATATTTTCAAAATCAGATTCATAAAGAGCCTCTAGCATGTAAAAAATTGGATAGGTAGGATAAAAAAAGTAGTTGTTTTTTATACTTATATCCAGATCGCGTGTAAGAACGCTTATCCTTTACGCGTACGTACTCGGTATGCGCTTTTATGCTTTTCAGCATAAAGCTATGTAGAATGGAAAACAATAACACCAAGCAGTTTGTGGAGTCGAGGAGTAGTATAGGATAAGGCTATGGATGCAAAAATGGAATGTGATATGTGTGATACGAGGGAAGAGAAAGAGGGATGCAGTCAGATATTCTGCGTATCAGGGTTGGTTATATCATCTTAGGTATGTATGTGGAAATGTGGAAAAGTATTATTGAGTATGTTTATTTGTGTTCCACAGATTTGATTTTTGTTATTGGTATATCCTACTACGAAGCTAAAAGCTCACGGCATATATTCTTACGTAAATTCATTTATGTTTGTTACGTTGAATTCAACTGAAGATGATTGCCAGTGAGTTGTGAGTATACCTACTACCTACATAGGTATATGAGTATGACTAAGACTACCTATATTGCCTATTTATTGGTATTATTCGGTACATACCTACTACCTACTTCAATTCATTTTAGAATCCAATCCATTGTTAGTGTAATTCGACTCAACCCTTAACCATCCACAGGTAACTCATGTAGGAAGTTTCAAAGAGGGATCTGTGGATGAATGCAATACAACTACAGAACTACATGAGTTCCTCATTTGATTAGACATATCACGTAATGTATGTAATGTATTATTTTATTTTATTGTGCACATGTACCACCATATACAGTGGGAATTGCATAATAGTAGTGCTTTTGCATCACATCGCTACTATACACATAGTAGTGTATAGACGAGTAATCGCAACTTGATCACTTGCGATTTTAATTTACCAGGCTTTGAACTGATCTCGTGAATTGACAATGAATATGAATGGTAAATTGAATACTTCCAAATACTCCATATAACATATTTACTATACGATCGAGGTTTGATTTCCGTTTATTTATACCAGTACCGACCGATATTAATCGTCGTGTATGTGAATGAGTATATGAATGTACAGAGTGCATTTCGAAACTTGAACTTAGAATGTAGAACTACATCTAAAAAAAGAAACAAAGATTTTTGTGATTACCGAAAAGCATACAATTTTGTTTTATTTCTTCATAAATGAAAATGTTACATGCATTATCGGTATACCGTCAACAAATTGGATTTAATCACAGATTGGAGTATTCCTATCCTTAACATATTAGCGTTACATATTTATAGCGTATAACATCATTGTATAGGAATAGGTGCTCTTTAGCGCGCGTATAGGTATGGATGCATGTAACGATTTTCATTATTGTCATTTGGCATATTATTATGATTTTACGTTTCACGGTATGATTTGAATGATTTCTATATTCCAAACTGATATTAAGAGTTGTGTTGTGTCAATTCTACAATTTGTCTGGTGCTTTTTCAATTAGTAAATCAAAATCATACATTTATAATCGGAATATATAGTCTCAATAGTCTGCCAAAAGTTAAGGTAGTAATTAGGGAAAGGTATGGCGAGTGTGTACGCTTCTGCTTGCTGTTTTTGGAAAAGCTGAATGTATTTTTTAAAATTAAGTATTAATTAATTATTAATTAAAGGAGAATTTAAGTATTTCCCATTTTTTGCGCTCCACTTGCCCTGCTTTTCATCAAGTATGTGTGCTATGCAAACTAATTATGTAAACAAAATGGAAACGGGAAAGTATATTTTATTAGCTATGCAATTATTAAATACCTTTGCAAATATCATTAATCAATGTTAATGCATCAATATCATGTCCTTTCTAACTTGTTGCAATTATCTGTAACAATCTTTAAAGACAGCGGTACAGTAAATCTGTAGATGTTACACTGGAACTAGAACATTGATGATAATTATTTGGTATTACAAGGTATTCAAGTTTTTAATGAAACTGACCTGCTGAAACCTACGCCCCGTACCACACACACGGGTAATGCTATTCCGATTGTGTCAGAACACATTTACTTTTCATCTTCATCATCATCATACGAGGACGGGAATTCTATTTTATGCAATTGAATTGGGAATTCGGAAATGACAATGCCCAAGGCCCATGGATCGTAATAAATAACAGTTTCGTCACCGTAATTTAACTTGGTTCAGCAGACACCACAAATACAATCGAATGCACATTTTTTTATTTTGAATGAAGACTATTGCACTCTCAGCTAACTCAGCTTGTTTAGCCCTAAGTGGTTTATGAAGTGTCAAGGAGACTTATATAATTGCTTTGTATGAACAGGTCTCAAGTGAAATGCATCAATGGAAAAAAACTGAACGCCACGAAACGCGGAGATGGCTGAAACAAGGAAGGTTTCAGGAAGCAGAGAAAAAAGACTACAACTCGAAGTGGGAACAGTGTAGTGATGTATGTGTTACAACAACTTGATGATGTGGCAAGGAAAAAATTGATGTGGTTTGCAGAAATTATAACCCGTGTTAATAGACAATATAAAGTGATCGAGAAAAATGAGCCTTATGAATTACCTCGGCGCTGTGGCTTCTGCAGCCGTAGAAGCCGCTACAGCCGCCGCGATTCAAGGACAAGGCAATGTCACGGGGACTAGTACCAGCAATATAAATAGACATGAAGGCCCCACATTGGTGTCGACAACTGCTACTGTCGGCCCCGCGGATTCCACAGGTCGTTCAAGTTTGACTGTTCCGCAAGGATTGTCCAATTTCCCTGTAGTTCCAATTACCATTCATCACTCGACCGGCCCTAGCGGGCAAATTACTTACGCTGTTCAAGCGATTTCCAATGGATCAATGCGACTTGCACCTCCTCATGGTAGGTGCCTATTCATGATACATACATTAAGTTTCTCGTGTGTTTCATTTTATTATTGTGCGTGGGTGAAGTAATACGGATTAATGGAATTTTTGAATTTGTAGCGTCAGCGGCAGGATCCCAGAGAACATTTACAGTTCATCCAGCCGGAGTAGCTCTTGCCGGGCAAGTTCCAACTCATTTCTCACTTGCAACTGGAGCATCATCTCAATCGACAGTGGAAATCCGTTTACCTCCTCCTCCTACGATATCTCCTCAAATAACTGCACCCATAGGATCTCATGTAGTTGATAAACAACGTGGCGTTTTTCAAGACAGTGCGTCGTATAGAGGCCCAGCTATTTCAGCAGTGAACATTTCGCAGCCGATTAGGCCTTTGGATCTAGAATTTCGAAGAGAAATGGCTCCTGAAAATATTCGTTTGAAGACCCCACTTCCGAATCTCAATACATCGCGACCTTCGGTATTAATGGGTCCGCGTAATAATGTCGTTTCCCGTGACTTTATGCCCCACACCGACCCAGCCATCGCGCTGTCTATCGTACTACAAGATCACAACTATACTTTGCCCAAGCGACTGCCGCCCATGTCAACACCATCCACAAACTTTCAAGCTCCGCCGCAGTTGCAAACCCCGCAATTGACGGCGATGGCTAACCATCATCGTCCCCCATCACCAGCGAGTAAAATCCATCTTTCCCATCAGCCTGTACTGCACTTAAATCCTCCTAAGCCTCAGTCGTTTTATGGAAATGTCGGAGGTTCTAGTCCCATTCCCCCAGGAATTGTGAAAATTAGGAGACCTAGGTCCACCTCGCCTGTGACAGTACCTGGAAGAAGAAAGAAACCATTTGATAAGAAGGAGAAAGAAATTGGTGACTTCCCAACAAAGCTTGGAGTACCTGGAAGAAAACGGGCGCGTAAACCGGTGGATGTTTCTGGTATTAATACCATCATCCCTCCTTTTTCTACGGAAGACTCTGAACCGTCAATAAACCCATTGAGGTTAAAATCCGACAGTAGCATTCCTATGATTGAGTCAACGAAGCGAAGATTGAAGAAGATTAAGAGCGACTTGCCTAAGATGAGCCAGAAAGGAAGAGAGCTGGATGAGGAAGTGAAAGAAGACCTGAAAAAGCACGAAGACACAGAGTGGTATTCCAAAACCGCTCCTGTAATTCCGCCGCCTGAGGTAGTTGATGAGAAGCAAATGGATCCGATGACCTCGAGCAATAATGCATATAATAGTGACGAAGAAGATTGTAGTGCAGAAGGAATTACGAGATGTATTTGTGATTATCTGCATGATGATGGTTTTATGATTGCCTGTGATAAGTGTTTGGTGTGGCAGCATGTTGACTGCATGGGAATAGATCGAAACGATATTCCTGAGAGATATCTTTGTGAAATATGCAATCCTCGGTGGGTTTCAAAAAGTCGTGCTCGAGCAATTCAAACAAGAAAAAAGGAAATGTTAGAATTTGGACTTGTAGACGACTCTGCACCTGGTGACGGAATTCGGGATAGTGACAGGGATGAGAAAAGTCAAGATATGTCACGTTCTAATTCGCATGATCTATCCGTGGACGTGTTATCGCCTGCAAAATCTTCTGGAAAACTTAAAAGACGGGGAAGGCCTAGTCTTTCAAATGGTCAGCCTTTTTCGGATAGTGACAGCGAAAGTCAAGCAGCTCTTCATTCTCCAACAGCCAAACGGTCCAGAAAATATAGCGGCAAAAGGTGGCAGAGTATCTCTTTGCCCGATGAAAGTCCTTCTAAAATTGGAACTCGAAAACGCAAATCAATTGAACCCAGAACAAAGAGAAGCTATACGCGTCGGAATACTCTATCCTCTCCTCTATCGAGCCCAGGCACAGAGGACGCGAAGGCAGTTGATGACGGAGAAAACTCTGTGATTGCTAACAAAGATGTTTATGTCGAGGAGAAATCTGAAAGTGATCCGGGCGATCATGTTGCAAATCACGATGGCGGTCTTGATGATCAATTCAAGAGTGATGATTCATTTACGAAGGGTAGCGGTGATACGAATGGAATACTTGCCAGCAATGAATCTCGACGGAAGAGGAAGCAGGTTAGTTTACGAAATCGAGTACCTATTTGCAGTTTGATGAACTCCTTTATGTCATGTCTGGTGAAACGCACGAATTTAAATTTTGTTACAGATATTTAAGGACATCCCTAACGGCGATCTAAGCCCACCTCATATCATTTCTTCTGCCACCCCGCCATCATCAGAAAAACAATCAGTTCTTACTAGACGATCTCCCAGTTTTGAAAAAGCGTCAAGTGGTTCCGTGTTGAGCAGTAACAACTCCACAAACAGTAGTAGTCCAGAACCTTCTACAACTTCAATCTCCTCTCTACATATTAATGTGAATAGTGGCCTGGGTTCTACCTACCTGTGCCCGTATTCATCTTCACCATACTTGGACAAATATGAAGACGCTGATTCAGTGTGTAGCTATTCTCCCGAGTTAAGAGCAAAATTACAG
>JAANSN010005186.1:0-12992 GCA_036850665.1 Dicranocentrus wangi | reverse complement strand
GCGGGAAAAGAAATCATGATGTTGACAGTTAAACTGAACGTCGGTTTTCGTTCACAATAGTAGTTATTCATCTTTAAATAATAAGAATTAATTATTGAATTACAAGTTACAGCCATTTCCACCCAGTTACAATGGGGCCACCAAATATAAGAGAACACAGTAAACTTAAGAACGGGTGGCTTTGCGACGAAATCGTCAAGCTTGTCATCTATTGTAAAATCAGAACGTATATTTTCAATGTTAAAGAAACTCAAATACAGGTTTGATAACAATAGTTTATTAAATTAACTCGTTATCTTATGGTTAGTGATAAAAAATTGAGCAATTTGTAAATGAAATATGCAACCAGTCCTACTTTTGTTTGATATATTTTATAACATTTGCTGTGGTCGCATGTAAATAAATCCACAGTGCATTTCAAATCCGAATTAGTCAAATTAATACATGTGCAACGTGCAACTCATAATTACTATCGGGAACACGTTATGTTCCTGTTAACATACGCTCCTGATTAGCTCCCGATATGGTCCTGAAATGCAAACTCCAAGTAGTAGTATACCTATATTAAGGGTTTATGAACCTCTCATTCCAACTCCAACTAGCTGAAGTAATCACTGACTTTTAAGTAAACTTAATTAATTTAACATGCACTTAATACTTTTCAGTATCCAGTTTTAAGGCAATAGTTTTGTGTAACTCGACCATGTCCGTGGAACAATTACCATCTTGTATCTAGAATCTTGATTACCACATATGCCATGATAACGCACTCGCAACGACGAAGTCAACTGGCCAAACTAACCATGGACTGGATATTACAACAGGAGTGGGGACTAATAGTGCTGGACGGTGACTAAAAGAGATATAAATTATTTTACTAATTCATGCTTGAAATTTGAACTGCTTGTGCTTATGTATTCGTGTATTCCTTATTCCTATCCAAAGTTACCGACACCTCAATTGACCTTCCCGAAGCAAATGTTTTAATTCAAATTAGTGTGGCGGACTGGTTTTTTAAAAGAAATTATGTTTAGTTAAATCAGTGGTTAGGGTGTCGAAACTATTTATTTAGCGGCTAAAAGGTCTTCGGGACTAACTTTATTTCTGGAGATTTTTTATAAAACGTTTGCAAGTATATTGGTTTACAAGTATATGCCCGAAAAAGGGGCGAGATGACAATTCCGAAAATGTGACTATTTCTTAAGTAAAAAGATTTATTAGAAAGTTCGAATGTTTTCTGGTCGAGACGAGGAGGCTGTCTGAGGAAACTGGCGAATTTCCTCCTTAAATATCAGGAGTAAACATTTATTTTGACGTACCCTTTTCGATGCCACACCTTAGTTTAAACGTTTACCAGATAATTATATTTTGTTCTATAGGAAATATAGGAAACCACATCTCATTATCTTGGGATTTACCCAAGTGTTTCGAATAGAAAGTAATGGTTTTCCCATTACTTTTTGAGGAGAGACTAGTATCTCGACGGGTTGGGGGTAAGGTGAATTTTACCGGAGGAAGAATAATAACGCTCATGACTTGGTTAACTTTGCGTTACGGAAAATATTTCGTTTTCTTTTGACTTTAGAAGCTCAATGAAAGCTCGGTTTAAAACACAAAAGTCAGCGAAGTATTTAAATAATAACTAGGGAAGTGTTTATATTAAAATTGTAGAGAGAGTGGATTGCTTGGTTTTTTGAGTAAAAAAAATAAAATTTGGGTTTTTTGTGTAAAAGGACGCGTTGGGGTGAATGAAATGGTAGATAGGGGTGGTAACCAAGGTATGATCATATAGGAGTGTAAAATGTAATAATCTTGCTTGTTGTTCATTTGGGTCGTTAATATATGATTTTGATTGAGCGATTTGAAGAAGATGGAATAATAATATTAATCCTGCTAGTAAGTCAGGACTGTTCTAAACTTCTTTAGGTGAGGTTCAAATTATGATGGTAAGGGATGGTGTTGTTTCCATCAATATGAGTGATATTGCAGAGAGGTATTCTTGCGAATGAGAAATTTGCTTTTCTGAGGATATATTAAAGAGATGCAATAGGGTTCGGTATCGCCTTATGGTTGGGTTTTGTGGTCAATCGAAAATATCTCAAATAGTTTTAGATGAAGCTCTAGAGGAAATTCTAATCTAAGCAATTTTTTATCTATATAAAAATTGCGGATTTATTCGGATGGTGTATATAAGAGTTATTTCGGAATAATAGAAAAAAGGTAAGGCTTAACCCTCGTGTAGACTAGGGTGCAGTCAAAGTGTTCTAAAAAAATTGAGGGTATTTCTGCACCTGATACGATTGGTGGGTAGATGGATATGGTGATATGGGAAGAGGAGGAGGGCTTGGGTTCTCTCTTTGAGAAAAAAAATTATTATTCTTTCTTTGGAATCGGTATCGTTATATTGAAAAATTATATTTGAACTGGTTATTGATTTTGCTTGTGCATCATGAAGAAGGAATAAATACCCTACCCTCGCCAGATCTCCAAATCAGAATGAGGAAGTCAGGGTGGAGTGTAAAATAGAAGGACTAAATTGCAAGGGTTTGACCATGGAGGAATGCGGTGAAGTATGTAATTCTGATAATAAAAAAATTGGTTTTGATCTCTCTCATTTGTCTTCTCTTCGATAAGAGTACTATAAATGAGTAGTGAAAAAGTTTTGAAGAGAAAAAGTTAAACATATGGTGTATTCCTCTAGATTTGGAAGGGTTCATCCATAAAGTTTGGGAAATAGTAACCGAATAATGAACCAAAAAAATCAGTTTGGTATAAAAAAATAGTGTTCTAGTGGTGGGCATAGGTTGCCGTGATGACGGGAGTGCTCTAGGTGCTAATATAGGGGTTGGTGGTGGTGGCAGGTATAAGAGGAATATCTTAATGATAATCTTGGTAAAATTGTGAAATTTTAGTGAGATAATTGAGGTAATCTGCTGTTGTTCTTTTCACCAATTTTCTTCCGACGTCAGAAATGAAAAAAACATTATAAACATTAGTGGGAAAGGTGTAAGTATTGTTAGGAATTTCAGGAATAAGTTAAGCTTAAGTCGGCTGAAGTTATAGTTGTGTGGTTTGTGGAAAGTAGAAATGGATCGCAAATATTTCGGGGTCATTCAATGAAATTATTGGGGAATGTATTTTCATGCACAGTTTGCATCTCAACCTAGCCACTCTTTTTTAGTTGGGAGAGCTGGTGCTTCTGGGAGAGGATGCAAATATATTCTGGAAGTAAATGGATGTGTATTTACATAGTCTTAAAGGAGACAGGTTTCACGGGGGGGGAGGATGGAAAAGCAACAGTCAATGGGAAAGGAAAGTGGGAAATTAACAGTCAAAGAGAAAGGATGCACGCATACTCAAAAAAAGTGGAGTGCGCTAAATTTTTATTCTTTTACAGCAAAGCCATTGTTCAAAAAGGTGTCTAGATTTTTTTATCATGATAATATTATAGTCTTTAATGTGAACAGGCAATGTCTGTTAAAAATTATGATTCCCTATTATGCTTTGATAATGATATTTTACGTATAAGTAGGGAATTTGTTCAATTGGACTTTTTATATCCGCACGTTAAAATGATCGGGAATGGAGTAGGATATCGACTACTGAAGGTTGAGATAGTAAAGTTTAGTATGTTAAAACTGGGGATTATGATGTCCACCTATCTGAGAGATTATAATGCATGCTTGCAAAGGCGTGTATAGTAGTGACTCGGATTACTCAGAATCTTGAAGAGGAATTACAACGGGTTAGAGGTTATTATAGTTTAAATAGATTCTGAGTAGTTTGGGTTCTAAGCTAAAAAGTACTTTGACAACTTATCCAAATTGTGTTGGTAATAAAGGCAAAAGGTGGTACTTGTGTTTAATCCCTATTTTCCTATTTGGAGATATGTGCAAAGATGAGAGTTTGCAGCATCAGCCGTGTTATGATTTTACACTGTCTCAACTGTTCGCCTTTTCTATAACTAAACATGATGGATTTCTAATATAGAATTTTAGAGAAGAGAGTAAGATAAATATTTAATTGTTGTTTCTTATCTGATGATGAATACTCGTGGATCCAGTTTGTCCTTATACGATGGAGGGATGTGATGGAGAGGAGTGTTGGGGCAGGAGTCCGGAGTGTTGATGGAGTTGTGGTGGTGCAGTCACGTTGGTAGGGGAGTTTCCAACAGGACTGGGTCGGGATGGAAAACAATTGTCCACAGTTTTCTAGAGTCCGTATTGGTCAAAATGGAACCTCATGATGTGGGATGTCCTTTATTTCAGGGAAGTATCATCACTCAGCTCAACCGCCTTTCCTGGTCAGGACGGGGTCGGGATGGAAAACAATTGTCCACAGTTTTCTAGAGTCCGTAGTGGTCAAGATGGAACCTCAAGGAGAGGGGCTAGTGAAGGGGAATATATATTTATGAGATTAAGGATGAAAATTCGGATATAGGTTCCACTAAAGGGAGAAACGGAGAGAGTATTAGGAAAGAATGGAAAAGTTGTTATAATTTGGTTAAAATTGTGGAAGGCTTGGTTCACTCAGTCTATTTTTGTATCCTCGGAGTACCGCCGAATTGTAGTTTGTTGCTGAATACAACACTTTGATTTCGCATTTCACAAATATTTAATAAGGTTTTGCAGCAAATTTGTATGGTTATTTATACGTAGACTTGAGGTGCAGATTTCTTGTGAGCTGGAATAGGTACAGGTTTAGTTTACGGGTGGTGACTTAAACCTGGAATTTTTGTAAGGTCTGATTGAGGCTCGGTGAGAAAGTGACGAAGGAAAGACGCGTCTCCAAGAGTCAGGGTAGGTTAGGACGCGGTTGGGGTGACTCTTCTGCTTGTGTTATTGTTTTGGGGGGATTATTAATAAATCCCTTACTTTTCCAGAAGATGAAGAGGCAGATGGTGTGGTGAAATGTATCCAATATTTTGTCAATTTTTCACCGCCGAAAGGGCAAATCTATTTTTGTTTTGTAAAATCCCCAATTACATGCTTCCGTCTGGTGTTGGCTTGAGGTTTCTTGTTCTGTGGTGACGGTATATATATCCATCCAAGTGGAGTAGGTCGCTCTAAAGGTTTTTTTGTGAAGAGATTGAAGTGGTTCGACGGTATATATATCCATCCAAGTGGAGTAGATCGCTCTAAAGGTTTTTTTGTGAAGAGATTGAAGTGGTTCGACGGAGGGTGTTTGTTGCCTGGGATTATTTATTTCATGATTTTATTTTGGTGTGAAGTTGAGTATATGTGAAATGAGTGATGGTAGAAACAGTTGGAAGGAATGGTAGGGGTAGCAGTCAAAAGTCATGTTCCTATTATCCGTTCATTTTAAGGGGAATTAAGGCGAGAAAAAAGGATTTTCTGGTCTTCCTAACTAAATATACCTGGGTATGCTCGTTCTTATGATCTATAATGTATATTGTTTCGTTTACTATTATATTAATAGTGTGTATGGTTGACAAATGAGTCCAGGCTTTGTATTGTCTGCTACTTTCGATATGGAGGGTTACTCCCGTTTCTACGTTATTTCTTTGCATTCTCAACTCATTGTTTATTCATGAAAAAAATAAGTACATGAGGTTTTGTCACGCACCCAACTTATGAGTGTAAGTGATGCGTAAATGGTTCCTGTATGGTTTCTTGTTTGTAAGGCTAACTTCTTATCTGTTGAGAGGGACGAGATATGTTGTATGAAATAGTCCTTATTTTATTTTATTTTAAAAGAAAGCTTAGTCGGGAATTCTCATGAAAGGAAATATATGGATCTGGCATTTTATTTTTCTTACTACAGAATCATTGTAGTGTTTAATATGTAGGCTATACATTGCCGATCCCTTGTAGAAAAATGGAGTTAAGGAAGGTATTTATGATTATGAAGCTGTGCGGTATTTGTACCTCTGCTCTTCACACTTCTACTGTCCTATGTTTTTACTCGGGGCATTGAGTTACTATGGCATTTTAAACAAGCATGTAGAGCTATTTGGTTGTGACTGATTTGCATGTTGTAAAGTGTACAAGTCTCCTTTTGACGGAGCAAAATAACGCAGAGCTTTTTGTAATTCGGTAGTATGAAGGCCTTGTTACATTGTAAGTTGTCCTTTTATTTACTGACGAATTTGTCTTCTCATTGTTCTCCGTGAGTTTTTTCGCCAACGATTATCGATTGCATCCGTGTTGAAACCTAGTATCGATTATGACAAGGATATATATTTTTATGATAATTGCTGTTTTATTAATGTTCTCGGTGATTAAAATCTTTCTTGTAGAACTTGGGTTAGTGACTTCTTTTCCCATTTTAAGTCTTGCATTGTTGATAGACGAGTTTTAGCCTACGTGATCATGTATCCTTTTATCCTTTGTTCCATGGAGAGCTCAAAAATATCTTCAAGTAACCTTCCCTATGTATGGACCTTGCTCCTGGGTTTCTATCTCCCTTTCTTAGTCTCTTCAGCACTTGACGTTCGTGCGTATACGTGATGGTATCATTCTAGTACTCTGTTCTAAAATATTTGTGGGGTGATCGATATATCTTTAAAATAAAAGTATCTCTATGCATATACCAGGTGGTATTTTCTTTTCATGTATCTAGTATATGGTATGGTACCTCTAATCTGCTACTCATATACTTCTTATGCCCATGTTTACAGTACTAGTAGTAGTGCTGTTTTTATTTCTCCCGTACTACCTGCTAAACGGCGGTTACCGCAGAATGCATTTCATTATACTATATGATACTATTTTTGCCTTTTCTTATGTGGGCAGAATATTCCATTCTGAATTTTCCATTGGACACATGGACTATTTTGATTTGTTCATGGTGAGGTCGGGGTACTCTTATTTCTAACGTTCTTCATTGCATTAAGCGTCCTTATCTTAATCCTGATCTAGATAATAACGTTATAAACCTTTGCATCTTGACTCTTATCCTTCCTTTCATACGAATGTTTTCGTTTAGATCACCAAAAATCATCCTCACCTCATGTTTTGTCTTATGGATTCATCTTTCCTTGCATATAACGTGAATATACTGTTCCCAGATATTTTGCTCTATGTCATGTAAGGGAAGCCCTGCTCTGCTAATTAATATTATAATTCTGGGGTCAATTGTAATTAAATATTACTACATGTTGTAATGGATGAAGGAACGGATTTGCAATTTTGCTTAATGTCCCCTCGTTGTTTCTATATAGGATAGATCCTAAAATATTTTGAAGTACGTATTCGTGTCCACTGGTTCTGATAGCATCTATACATTTCTTCTCTTTTCTGGCATGAATATGAATATGTGTACTAATGTAATTTTGAGAAAAGTCATTCTGTCCTCATAGTGCTGGTATGAGTTTCTCCATGTGGAGCGTGGGTTTGTGTATTACTCCTGGATAATATAGTAGGGGGAATGTAGTTCGGGTTTAATAGTCCCGTTGTTTCATGATGTATGGATGAGTCTGAGGTCGTAGGAATTGGGTTCGGAAGGAAGAAGTGTATACAAATGGCATGGATGTATAATCATATAGCTGTAAATAAATGGGATAATCGATCAAATGCCTAATAATGCCCGGAAAAGCTGCACGTGCTCGAATGATTTCTGCAAATGGGTAAATGTTTGAAAATGAGGCTATATAAAATGGAAATTCGTTAATTAACCCTTGTCTGACCTCATTAATTAAAGAAATAAATGCAGAATTGAGGGGAAAAATATCCGACAGTAAATGTTTTTCCTGATATGAAGTAAGATTGATGTTTTGTAGAGTATGTTCGCCAATGTAAAATATGAATGGCGCGAAATAAAATCCGGTTCGCTCTATTTGGGTCCTACATGAGCGGTTTAAACTTAAACAACCATTACGATAAAACACATAATAAGTATGTGTTTGTTCTGACTTATCAATCCAAATCAATCCAAATCAAACCATATTCTGGATTCCATCTTGGAGTTTACCTTTCTCTAAAATTCCTAATTAGTGCTAATTGGAAGTCAGGAATTTCTATATCTTCCATTTCAACCGGTGGTGGTTGGAATAGTATCCGAGATACTGGATTGTGAGGAGGTGGAACGAAGAGCGGGTATAAGGAAAAGAGAACCTTTGGTAGAAGGTGGTATAAGATCCCGAATTGCTGTAGACACACTCTGAAAAGTGGGTAGTCTTGATGTAGAGTCTAGGGTGATGGTTTGCAACGGGAAGTTTTCTTGGCTGGTTAGATCGGTTGCAAATAGGCAGGACGGAGTTATCGGTTTTACCTCGTCTTCAATGGAGTTAAGCGACTGGGGTTAAGTGGTGTGGGAAGCGGGACTAGGCATAGAGGGTAGATCGTATGGAGAGGAACGTTGTAAAAATAGGGAGCCGGAATAGGTATGACAGGAGATATTTGAGTAAGTTCCCAAGCTTGGAGGTCCATCGCGTTTGGAATCGGAGCACTAAATTTTGGGCGGGATTGACTGAAGGCCAAGTCCATGAGGTGATTAGTTAAGATGTCATCTTCTGGCGCAAAGACGGGGAGTACGAATTTCGGTGTCATGGGAGTGGGGAATAAGACGGAACGGTTAGTGGGCTGACGGCGTTTCCTTCCAGTAAATTTTCTTAGACATGGGATGAGGTCATATAAGATGGCAGTTAGGATATCGATGGAGACTATATATCCTAGGGAGGAACGACGTTTATTAGTTGGATCACTCTGAAGGCGACGTTGTAGGTAGTCAATCCTTTTGGATTTCCGTTTGAATGCAACTCGGAACGGAGAATCGTTGAGTAAAATAATCTCGATGGGCAGTGAATTCGTATCTCTTCATCCAAACGGTTGATAAATGGTAAATGTTTCACTTTCTGGAAAGAAGTATCGACGGACGCGTGGTCTGTCTGTTGTAGTGCTAAGTATTGAGTAAACAGGTTAGTATAAATGGGTAGTGGAATGGAATGGGTAAAAATTTCTTCAGATAATACGGTATGTCGTGTGGCTTGTTGTAAGGAGACTCGTAAAATCTCTCTTGACATGCAGTATCGGTCGGAAGCATTGAGTAGGATTTCTTGTCTGCATGTCTGCAAAGATTATTCTTGAGTAAGGAATATCCTTGTATGGATGATGCTGCTGTAGTCGGTCTTTGATTTACCTTGACGGTCAGTTGTCCGGTTGACAATAATTTCCTTTGACATTTTTTAACAAAAGCCAGAATTTACCTGATTTCAAGGTGTTTATTGGCCATTGGCTTCTTCATTCCATCAGTTTCTCATCATCCACCGAGCAGAAGTCAAGTCAAGTTTGTTTCATTGCAAGTCAAGTCCTGGTTTAGTTTTGCTAGTAGGAAAAATGGAAAATGTTTTTATCGTTGACAAGCTTCTGAACAAACGTGTTAGAAGTGGGATAACATAATATCGTGTGAAGTGGCTTGACTATGATTCAACACACATTTCTTGGGAAAACGAAGCCAATATTTTGGACAAATCGTGGATTAAAGATTTGGACCTTGAACTATTGAAAAAGAAATTTAAAAAATCCGAGAAATATAAAAGCAAATTAGCATGTAAGCCGAACAAAAGTGTCGTTAAAGTGGCTAAGCCTAGACGTTCTTCAGTTCGAAAAAATCCAAATGATGATACAGCCGCAATGCCTGGAAATCCTGGGAACGCTACATCTGGAAAAGTTTCCATTGCTTTGAATCCTGGAAACGCTACTCCTGAAAAAAATTCCGTTGCTTTGAATCCTGGGAACGCCACCCCTGAAAAAAATTCCGTTGCTGAATATTCTCCTCTTATGAAAGATGCTACTACTCAAACATGGTCATCACAAATTATTGTAGAGTTGAAATACAGACTTGCCGTGATTGATGACTGTGCAATCATGGCAAAATTAGTTTGGAGTGTGATTAAGCATCCAATTTTTGTAACGTCGTTAACTATGTTAACTATGTAATTTTTGTACTATATGAGCAGAGCTACACGACTTTTTTAACGCTTGAGGGAATTTACGATAACTTTGGAACCCAGAATTCCAAGACTCCTTGACTCGAGGGCACAACAGCATAACTGTATTTACGATGACACAAAAGTGTATTTTAGCATAGTCCTAGCATAGAATTCGATAAGTCAATATAGGAGTCAATGATTTTCTATGTACCATTTTACCTAATCGACTAAGCACGACCGAGCAATACATTATTATATTCCTGAAGTCTGAGGCATATTGTTCCCAAAGTCTATTGTTCCCAAGACATATTAGTGATCATTTCAAACTTTAAAATGCCCAATATTCCTTTAAAATACCTTTCAATTAACTATGTCGGATGTGACCCCGGAATAAAACGCTGTTCAATTGCTAGTGTACTTGTTATATTGTTACTAAATTAGATTATTTCTTGGAAGGAGGAAGGATGGAATCCCTTAAACAGTTGAGACTCATGAATTTACGTGAGGAAGTATTTCGTGATGTCAAGGTCGAATTACTCCGATTAGGTATGCAGGGGTTAGAAGGACTCACGTTAGATATCCGGCAAGCTAACTATTATGATTGGGTGCAAATTAATTTAGCTGATTTGACACGTTTCGTTTATAATTTTTCTTCATCACTGACGGAGATTAACTTATTAGTTGAATATCATGACATTAATATATACACTCCTTTTACGACTGTGGAGGACGCGAGTGATAAATATAACTAATCGCCTATATGCTTCCCTTTGGTTACAAGCTTAGAATAAGTTCCTCGTTCCTCGATACAGAGGCTTTCTATTCCGTTTCTATTTCTATTCCGAAATTAGAAAACACCAAATTTTACACAGGGTTTAACGTTATGTTAGGTTATCCAATTTGGACAAGAAAGCATGATACCCATTTATTTAACGGTATGTATGGGCATGATTGGAAGACTAGACTTTTTCAAACAAATCCATCACTCCGACAAATTTTTTTCTGGCAAAACGGTTACAGCAACCCTGTCAACCGGGTATTTCGAACATCACTGATTGACTGACTGACTGATGTAAATACAATTCCTCTTGTATGCAGTGTCTAGTGAGTCCTTAGAGCTGGCTGGTTGGTTGGTACCGTAAACCCTGATAGCTTGAGCTTGAAAACACAGATGAAACTAGAAGTACATGATAGATTATAACTGATTACTATAATGCATGATATGATGGATTTTTATAACTGATTGATTACTATTATATGATGCATTACTATAAACTATGACGGATTACTATGATATATGATTAATTACTATAAACTATGATGGATTACTATAATATATGATGGATTAATAACTGATTAATTACTATTATACATGACTATTAATGATTGTGTAAATAAAAATGAAAATTGTTAATTATATTGCATTTTATATGACACACTATGTATACCATGATGACGTTTTGTTGGATGATACCTTGGCATAGCTGGACTAATTTTAATATGGTTTAAAAATTCAACAACTCGTCCCGTGATAAATATCTGCAACTGATGCATCATTTGATTTTACTGATTTCACTATTATCCCGTTAGATACATCTGACCTATTCTAGCCGCTCTCATTGTAAAGCAAGCATAATTCGCAATATCAACACAGTAAATTTTATTGAGGCATGCTCACTCGCTTCAGTTTAAGCTAATTACAAGCTAAACTATTTTGTAAATGATTTGTGAGAACGTTTTTGCTTAGGTATGCATGGTTGGGTTTGTAGGGCGGCACCTTGACTTTCCTTTTGAGTTTACTCGGTTGTTTTGATAAACATTATTAATCACATTCTGAAAAATAAAAATTGGAATAAGCTTAATTCGAGTCAGTAAAGAACGCAGCATGTCGGTTTTGCAAAAATTGGATGAGTTGTTAGATTTAAGCCTGAGAACGAAGGATTACTCAAAAGGTATATTTTTAATACTCTATTTTCAAATAACTAACAAACGTTTTTCGGTTCTGGTGTGACAGAAACGCATTTTGTGTGTGCATGTGCTTGATCTTTTACGGTTTTTCTGAAAAATAGAAAATCGGATGAAGCCAAATCGAAGCAGTAGTGGATTTGTTGAACCAGTTTTGCCAAAATTGGATAAGCAGAGATTAAAAACTAAAAAATGAATTACTCACAAGGTATATTTTAATACTTTATTTGTAAATATGTTATTGAAGTTTGTGGTCCTCAAGTGACTGGCTTTTTTAAGTTTGAGATTATTTGAGCTGTGAAGATAATTTTTATGTGCTATATAAAAAAGAAAATAGGTTGACAGCAGATTCGCCGAATAATTTACCTGCGGGACCAGTTTTGCAGAAATTGGATAAACCGAAGTTCAATATTAAAAAAAGTATTACGCCCAAGGTATATTTTTCATACATTATTTGTAAATATGTTACAAAAGTTTTTGTAGTTCTGGAGTGACAGTTGCGGTTTTCAAGTTTGAGTTTACTTGGGCTTTGATTAAAATTTTTATGTGCTTTTTGAAAAATAGATTCACAGAGCAATGGGCCCGAGGAAACAGTTTGGCAAAAATTGAATACGCCGAATTAATATGTAAAATCAGGAATAGCTCACAAGGTAAATTATAGTAATTGACAACGTAGAATTTAAATCGTGTGAAGGATTTTTTTTAAATGTTTATTGTCGTCATTAAAAGTTTAAAATACCAAACTTACATCGAACTTTTAAGAGAAGTAATCAAGAATTATTTAATAAACGTCGAAAATGGACGAAGAAAAGAAGCTCTGTAGGATACTAACAACGCTTCCACAAGTTCAAGTTGGAAACTGCGCACAGACAGTTGGAACTGGGTATCCATTATATTTATATATAAATTGAAGCATGCTCATATTATTCCGTTTTGACATAATTTTATTATATTGATAGTGGAGTACAAGAAACGCGCATGGGTGTTCATTGAACTTCGCCGTCTGCATTTCAAGAAATTTGAAAAGAAGACAGCATGGACAAGAGATGGTGATTCACCTGCATACGTCGATAATATTTTGGCAATAGTCTCCACTATAAATGTTTTGTGTAATATTAAATATAACTCTTCAGAT